>KE505733.1:12758-32043 GCA_000441515.1 Elaeis oleifera
GATGGAGTATCTGGATCTGGAGATATAAACTTTGAGCAGCTCATCATCCGCTGCATTATCTCCTCCATCTGGCACATCTAATCTTGCAACCTCTGCCCTCTCTCATTTCGTTTCTTATTTTGCTCCTTCAACATAGCAATAGTCTGCTAGAGCTCCTGATTTGCAACAACAATCTCTTGAAGTTGTTGATTTTGCTCTATCAATTTCTCTCTCAGCTGTTGAAGCTCATCCTTCAATACCTCTGAATGCATGCGAGATGACGTAGCTGAGGATGATCCGTAAGATGGCTGAGGATAAAAAGCATATGCCTGAGAACCCACTCCATACACTCTACACTTCTTCTCCCCTCCAATGGCCTCATACCAAAGCTGTTTCTCTTTCACAGTAGGAGGCTCACTGCATTCCTCTTATGGCTGAGAATCTGCTCCTTAAGCATATTATAGCGATCCTGCATCATATCAATTATCAAATATTATCTTCAAAATTTATCTCACAGTGCAAATATTAAAAGATAGTCGATTCAAATGCTTATTCACTTACATAAATGATCTTTGTCCGTCCATCAATAAGTTCATCGTTGGCCTTCCTAGAATGGGTCACCTCGAATAGCTCATGTGGAGTTCTCTACCACGCTTCTCTCACTGAAAATTCATCAATTTAATAAGTTACATTAAAATCAATAGACACATGAATAAACATAAAAAAATTAACTCACAAATCTCTGAGCATGTCGTGTATGAGAAACATAGCCTCCTGTATGGTGAGATATCCCAAATCCTAGTCCATCGATCTCGCTGAGGCGATTTGCTCTAAATTGATCGCTACGAGCTTTGAAATCTTCTTTGGCCCATTCTTCCTTCCATCTTTGTCATGCAGTATTAGAGATATGTATAGGCTTCTCCTTCAACTACCTCATAAAATGTATGAGGGCACTGTATCGCTTTCCAGCCTTATGTCTCCAACCTATCTGAATATTTGAGGTTATGACCTCATCCCATTTGAAATGTTCTGCAGTGAAATAAACAAATAAAAATAATAACATCCCATATAAGAATATTCAACATAAAATTAAAAAAAATAAAATAGAGGCTTGGTTGCGAAATTTGATGGCTTTAGATCACTTCCTATATAAATCCATCATTATGTTCATGTTGATGGGTTATTATTTAAGTTGATAATGGATCATAGAGAATTGTACACAGTGAGTTTGATTTTTCATCCAAATTGTTCAAGATCAGACATGAACAATTACAATCATCAAGTAATATTTATTGTGTAGAGATAGGTTGTCTATAAACCGATGATGAATAAGTAACAAGAAAATGATTATAAAATTAACTAAGCTATAGATTGATACATTTCATGTATACTATCAGATCAAATCAACTAAGCTATAGACATATGTCATACAAATTATTAACAAATATATTTAAATTTTATTAAAAAATTAACTTTGTTTAACCCAATTACTGATAAGCATTAATATCTTATATTTGATTAAATTATTTATCACCTGAAATTTCTTCCAATAGAAATTCTTGTTTTTTGAGAGATGGTCTTCTAGCAATGTCCATCCTCATCCAGCTTCTCTTTGAAAATTGATGTTATCTTTTAAGTGCATGCCTCAGAGGGTTCCAACTTGTTATAAATTAAAATAAAAATAACAGATTTATAAATGATTAGCACCAATAAAAATAATTAAATATTATATAAATTTAATAAAAATAATAGTATTTATTATTGACTACAGTTATGACTGATCTCTTATTTTGACGATCACAGGATAATGTATCTGAAGATGGTGTCAGAATAGCAGATGGACCTCCAACATCCATTGTGGGTACTCCACTGGCAGGAATAGTGGATGAGACAATTGTAGGAGCAGATAGTAATAATGATCGTGCTGTAGAAGGTGAAGAAGCATCGACCTCAGCTAGCGTACATGGCTCTCCATGCATATCGCCATCATCCTCTGTATGAAAGACTGGTCTAGATGACCCTATTCTCCTTCCTTTATCAGATCTAGACCCTTCTCTTCGACTGATCTCTCTCATCCTACAAAAATAAAATTATATAATTTTATAATACCATTATTTCTAACTTACATTCACAAAATAAAATGAAATAAAATTAAACATTCATTCACATGAATACCATTATTCACTATCTTCATAATTTCATTATCTTCATCAGTGGTTTCTAAGTCAAGCTGAGGCTCCTCTTCATCCTCAACTTCCTCATCATCAATTCAATTAATATCCCACTTGAATCATTCAAAGACTGTTATGCATCGCCAGCATCTATTTGCATTAATGGGACTTTCATTTCATCTTGTTGAAAAAGTGCATCACGTGATAGAGCAGTTGTCTCCCTCATTTCAGGAAGTTCTACAACAGACCTAGCTTTATTTGAAAACTGCCCACCAATCAATCTTGTCGTGCCTTAAACTAAGATATGTCGTATAATTGATTTGAGCGGCTTGAATAGCAAGAACAAATGGTTCATATATATTAAAAGATCGCTTATGATTAACTTCAATAAGATTATATTGTTGATGAACCTTTGTTCTCACATTTGGTATCGGATCAAACTAATCACATTTAAACAAGAAAGTTCTCTTGATTGACAATTTCAGATACTCCAGGCATATAATAACTTCAATCAACTATCCATAGTAGTCGCTCTCATCAATACTGTAATTAACACTCTTTATGTACACACTACTATTCATCGTGGCTCTATTTGAACCATAATTTTTAGTATGAAATTTATAGCCAGATCACTACATAGCCGCTATAGGTCATCATACTTTTTAACGGACCTTTTGTAACAGCCTTTAAAAATTGGTTCGAGATAATTTTGGAGGGATCGTATGTATATTTATAGAACAACATTGCAAATTCATACTCTAGTTTCTTATCAACATCTGCCTCAGTGATTTGTGGATGCATATGTAGTAACTTATCAACAAAAATACTTCAAACAATAAAAAGAACAAATTAATATAGATTTAGAAATATTATAATCTTCTTCTATTATTAATGGTTATAAATAATTTAATATAAAAGATATAAATTTATATTATAAATATGTACTCAATGTATGGTTCCACTTCTAGACATTTCAATAGGATATACATTTGAGCAGCCCGATATTTATCTTCTGTAAGATATCTAACTTTTTCGCTACCAAGTGGCCTACCAAAATGTTTAAAAATTGATAGATTTTCTTCATGTTCTTCTATGACTTATCCACCATCATCGTTATGCGGCACCTTTCGATGTCTTATGTTCACATGTGGTTCGAAATAATGAGTATAGAATGATGATACTTCTTCAACTAAGTAAGCATTGCATATTGAACTTTCAATTTTGGCTTTATTTTTTACATTATTTTGTAACTTTCTAAGGTACCTGCATTGATAAAATTCATATTTAACAATTTATAATTATTTACATAATGAGGATATAGAGAAAAAATTAAACTATTTATCTCTCGAAGGGATACATTCACCGATATTACACTGGACTCACAATCCATGCTTCATAAGCTAAATGCATAGGAAGATGCTCCATAGAGTCAAAGAAACTTGAGGAGAATATACACTCTAGTTTACAGACGATAAAAAGAATCTCTTCATTTATTCATAACATATCTCTCTCTCAGATTACAGTTGAAGTTAGCTCTCTGAAGAAATTGCTCAATTCTATCAATGCCTGCCAAACATTTGCTAGCAATAGTTCACAAAATGCTATGGAGAGTAATCTTGATATAAAAATATGACAATTATGACTTTTCATCTCAAACAGCTTCAACTTTCACATGTCCACACATCTGCCCATGTTTGACACATATCTATCTGGGAATCTTATATTTTTAAGCTACTCGCACAACACTGCTTTTGATTGTTTGTCTAGAGTGTAACATGCCTTTGGATATTTTTTCGTCGCCTCATTCCGTTCCAACTCAGGCCGATGACATAATTCCTTCAAACCTTCTCTTGATTTGATATTGTCCTTAGTCTTTCTTTCAACATTCATTACCATGTTGAAAATATTTTCAAACACATTTTTCTTGATGTGCATGACATCAAGGTTGTGCCGAATGAGGTTCGTACTCCAATAAGATAAATCCCAAAAAATACTTCGTTCTTCCAACCGCTAGTCTTAGCAATGTGGGAGTTAGTCTCATCTGCACCCAAATCAAAAACTTTCATTAATCTCAAATCATCTATTTGTTTCAAAATCTCAGCACTACATAGAATGGGCGGAGCCATTCTTGTTACTGTTTTGTTCTTTCTAAAAGCTATTTTGTTCCTTCTGAATAAATGATCAGAAGATAAGAATTTATAGTGATTGTCAAACTATAATTGTTTACGACTGTTTGTCAGAATAAATACGTCTGACTCCATCATGCAATATGGACAAGTAGTCCTACCTGCAGTACTCCATCCTTACAACATTGAATATGCAGCAAAATCACTTATCATCCACATAAGTGCAATACATATTTAAAATTATTCTTCTTTGAAGCATCATAGTCTCAATCCCCACATCCCACAACTATTTCAACTCTACAATTAGGGGCTGCAAGTATACATCCAACTTATCCTTTGGGTATTGGAGATTAGGAACTTAAGAATATATACTCCTCCTTCATACACAACCAAGGAGGCAAGTTGTTATATGGAGTGACAATGACAGGCCAAGAAGAATATTGTGGATCTGACTGTCAAAATGGTTGAAACCCATCAGTGCACAGTCCTAATCTTACACTTTGAATTTCTGATGCAAAACAATGATATGTTTTATTGAAATACTTCCACGTAGGTGCATCTAAACAATGACGCATAACCCTTTCTTCAACCTCATGCTCAGCGTGCCATCTCATTTTCTTCATCGTTGTATTCGACGCATATAATCTTTGCAACCTTGGCATGAGGGGAAAGTAGTACATCTTCTTATATGGAATATTGATTTTATACTTAGCAAATCCTCCTCTTCGTCGCTTGTACCTAGAATGCTCATAAAATTTACAACTTGTTAATTCACTATCTTCGCCCCAATATATCATACATCCATTATTACAGCAATGAATCTTCTCTACTGGTAGTTTCAAAGCTTGGACCAACTTCTTTGTGTTGTAGAAGTTATCTGTCATTACATTATCAGTCGGTAACATCTCTTTCACAAATTGACAGATATCATCAAAATATCTCTCAGACAAATGATGTTCTGCCTTTATGTTCAACATCCTTGCGATAGCTGATAACTACGAATAATTTTCACAACCCAGCCATACCTCTTGTTCAGCAGCTCTTAACATGTCATATAATTTCTGAGCTGATAGATTTGGAGGTTCCTCCATATCATTCGAAAAGAAATCAAGACCTGCAGCATCTATTACCATCGCTGGTATGCATTGGATGATGTAGTCTCAACATTTGGAATAGGCACTTCTGTCTTAAATTGCATGTTTTGATTAACTTCAACATTCACTCTTCTAGATTCTCCATACAAAATCCATTGATAATAATTCGGTACAAAGCTATACTTCATCAAATGATATCTAACTGTATTCTCATTAATAAAGCTATGATTCTGAGACTTACGAAAATTATATGGACACATGAGTTTGTCTCCGTCCATACATTTTGGATGTCTTTTAGCAAAATCAATAATTTTTTAAACCTTGCAAAAAATCTTGATTTAATAGGCTATCCTTAAGCCTAAAATACATCCACCTTCGATCCAAACTCATGTTGTCAATCTATGTTATTATCAGAGAATATTAGTTTTCATGCAATTATTAAATATATAACATGTACCTAAACCCTTTATAGCTTCATTTTATATTGAAAGGTAAGGATCTAGCCCATTCGAAAATGTACTGTCACTTCCAACAAAGACAGATAATGTATGTCCATATATTTGTATAAATTTTGATAGCATCTTTTCCTAGTTCTCCAAGTGCACGATATGAAATATGCATCTAGAGAATAAGGAGAGATGATATCAAAATTATACAAATATATGAATAAATATTTAAATCCATCCTATTGACAAGTACAGTAGGCAATTTCAAACTATCCAACTGGACAATTCAGTGCCCTCTCATATCAGTCATGAGTAGGACACTGAACGGATTTCTAAGTTTAAGAAAAACTCTATCAAAAATTCAGTAGAGTTTTCCCATGAAATTTCAAATATCATCAAAAAATTAATATAAAAATCAAACATTATCAACTTTTCTATAAATCAATGGTGTACAAGACAAATGTGAAAGGGTCTCTCTGTAGCTCATATTAACAGACATCTATACAGGACATTCATATACAAACCCCCCATTTGAATTTTACACTAAAAACAAAGATGGTTGGACAAATTAATAATATAAAATGAGTAGATTCCTGAATCCAAAAAGAGATGTGAATAGAATTCAGCAGCCTCAAGAACCAAAATATTCATATTAGATAAATAAATAAATTTAAAAAATGAAAATGCATATTAAATCAGGTAAGTTAAAAACTAAGTGAAAAATGTACTTTCAATAGTTCCAGCAAAGGAAGTTGGTTCTCAAGTGAGAAAATATGTGTCATCCCTGAAGGTTGAGACATGTGAACAGTACTACTAATATTTTTTATCCTTTATATTATACATGCTCAAAACTCTTCCTAAAAAACACTTAGAATGAAAATCCTCAAGGCTTTCATAACTTCTGAAAGAGAGAATTTCATCAAGCATATGACAAATTTTTTATCATATTTAGCTAAGAATTTGGTAGAAAAGTCAATCAAAAACTAGCAACAATGAGTTACATTACCTTTTTTTTTAAAAAAAAAGTGTGACTAGGTCCTCTCTACATGGAAAGGCGATCTTTAATAATATATCTTAAGCTAATTATTTAGAATATTTTGATGCTCTAAGACCTCAAATGAAAAGACAGACTTTGAGTGAATATATAATTAATCTTTTCAGAAATAATACTCATGTTCGGAAGTGCTGAAGGCAAGCAAGAACTAACTGGCACTTTTCACTAAGATTGGCATTGGTTTTCTAAGGAATAGGCCCAAATACATGGTCATAAATAGACCTGAAAATCCCCACAAACTTGATAAACCAAAAAATATAAGCTATTTAATTACAAATTAACAACAAGATTGGAGGTTGAGGATAAGAGAAAGATTTCTTACCTCGTAGCAAGTCAGCACATTTAACAAGCTAAGAAGGATATGGTAGATGGATATCTTTTCCTCCTTGCTTCAGCTTCATTCAGATCAAATTGCATGTCATGAACCTGTGAAATTTGATGTGCACTATTGTTGATGCATAAAAAGCAAGGAGAAGCAATAATATACACAATAGTTCTATCTGTCATGCACAAAATAGCTCCTCAAAGTAACTATCATCCTACATCATCTACAATTTTTTTAATTCATTTTATAGATGCTGAAGCATTTGATAAATTAATTTCATAAAGCCAAATAGCATTAAATTCATTTCTTACACTCTCACAAAATATACATCGAGATGGACTACTACATAAAGAAAATAAATCCGATGTCCTCCCCATGGGAGTGAGGAGTCCGAGATCGATAGGAGCCAGGAAGGTACTTCATTAGATTCGTGGGGCAGAGTCGGAGGAGTCAAGAAGGGCCTCCATCATATTCATGAGGTAGAGCCAGAGATCTCAGAATGGCAGGACATGCAGCAGTGACGGAGGAGGACTCCTCACTCCCATGACTCCGGCCTCCTCTATGGCCTAACCCCCTGCACGATCCCGCCTCCTCCATGCCCTCTCCCTTCTTTCCGATTGTCCTGCCTCCTCTGCACCTCTCCCCTCCGACCCCTGTCTCTGTCTCAGAGAGAAAATAAAAAAAACATTGAGGAAGGAGGGACTCACAAGCTTCGAAGCTTGTTGTCGTTGGCTTGCCGCACGTCGGTGTTGTCTCGACGCTGGCGCTGTTGTTTCTCTTCTCCTCCACTGCTTGGATGCCACTCGCCTTACTGGACGTGCTCACCCCAATCGACCAATCCCTAACCCTAAATGCCGTCGCCCAGAAGAAGAGCAGAAGAAGGCAAGAAGACGTAACCTTTCATGATATGCGAGAAGACATGCGGGTTGGATGTTTATTTGCTTAGGCAGTGGAAGGCTTGATTTTGATGGTCCATCCTATGGTGGATAACATGCCACACCACCCCTTGTATTTCATCAATTCCTGATTGTGCATTCTCCACCGTGCATGTGCTCCGGGATTTGCCTTGGTCCACTTGAACCAGGTGCATGCAAAAATTTCTCAGTGAGAAGGATTTTAGATGGAAGATTTAAGTCTAATGATTAGATTTGATTATGAGTAACTTATTTCTTGATCGGATCCTAATGTCGAATTCAAATCCAACCTAATAGAAAATTGGATCAGATTGGATTAGATCTATAATCAAAATTTTTGACTCAATAGGTTATTTGTACTGGATCGATCTATATTTAACCAAGCCCCAACTTAAAAATTTTGGATTTGAATCGAGTTCGAGTCAAGTCTAGATCAAAAAAAGCCAACTACATCTTAACTTAATAGGACTTCAATTATTATTCAAACCTTGTTTACATTCCAATGGGACAACAAAGAAAATCACAGCTGTCCATAGCATGTACCCTCTGCCATTTTTTTGGTAGGGTTCCACCCCCCCTAACCCCCCAACAAGGGGGATGGATCAGGCTCACTGTCCTAACACTGGCTTGAGATGGGTATGGGTTGGATACAGAATTTTTAATTGTTAATTATGTTAAATTTGTTATAGAAAAATTATATATTATCTTAGCGTAAATAGTTGTACTAATTAATTTCTTAATGGCAAGAATATTTTAGAACAATAATATAAATTTTAAAAAAATCAAAATTAAATTATTTTTGACTTTTGATATTTGACAAACGTTTCTAATTTTGTTTCATTAATAATGACAATAATTTATTTCAGTATCAATTATTTTTATTCATGATGTATATCAAAATTTTACAAAATTTAGATAAAAACTCTCTATTCGCTCAATTATGAACCATTCCTACCTCATTTTATTTTAGGTACATATTTGAAAATTGAGAAAGTAAGGAAGATATTCACAATATTTACGAAGGGAATAGAAATGAAAATAAATTCTATTTCAAAATCTACAAACAAAAAGTTATTCCATTTCAATATTTACAACAAAAAATATAATTCGTTGCAAACTTTAAAAATGGAATAAAAATTTCATTTCAAATTTTACAAATGGAATCAAAGTTCTGTTTCAAATCTTAAAAATAGAATATGTTTTCGTTTTTAATTTAGCAATAGAATTACAATTCTGTTTCTAAATTAGAAATGAAAATAATTTCGTTGCTCAAATAGAAACAGAAATATTATTCTATTTTTAATTTAAAAAGTAGAAAATTCAACCTATTTTTACATTTTGGTGTAAATAAAAAAATCACTAAATTAATTTTGATGGATACATTGATGAATTTCTTGATTGAGCAGTTATTTACTTACATAATCATATAAGGATATTTCTTAATAGTGCAGTTATTTCTTGATGGAGCAGTTAGAAAGTGATCAGATTAGAGCCAGATGTGGTGGCTGATCTTAAGGTTGAAGGAGGTGCTAGGGGCAGTGGCTGCTCTGTAAGTTGAAGAGACCGAGAGGAAGATATGAGCTAGGTAAAATTATCGATATTAGAATAATTGAAAGGTGGTCATCAAATATTTTAATAGTTAAAATAACTGAATTGGTTATACATATACTAATTAATAATATATTAAGTTAATTTATGCAATACTTAAAGATTTTATTTAATTTGTTATAAATATAAAATAATATTAAAATAATTTTTAATCTTGAATCACATTACAAATGAAAAATTTTTGTTGCTAATATTAGAAATGGATATTAACTATCTATTGGTAAATTAGAAACGAAATCTCCTTCTGTTTCTGCAATTAAAAATATAAACTTTTCCATTGCTAACATTAGCAATGGAATTTGTTCCATTTCTAAATTTAGAAACAGATGGCTTTTTCGTTACTAAAATAGAAATGGAAGTACTACCCGTTGCCAAAATCAACAATGAAAAAAATTTTCATTCCTAATTTAGCAACATACGATGGTTCCATTTCTAAATTTAGCAACGATTGGTACTTTAGTTTTAAATTTGTTGCCCAAATATGGAGCCCAAGAGAGAGGGGTGAATTGGATCTTTTAAATTTATGATTAGTGCACTCAAGTAATGTGCTATACTAGTTGAGTGGAGTGAATTGATTAGCTAAGAAATAAAATCAACCACAAATGACAAGCAAGTATAAAGCACAATGAATGAATAAAAAGATGCAAGCACAATAAACACAAAAATTTATAGTGGTTCGGTACCAACCTTATACCTACATCCACTCTCCAAGTCCCTACTTGGGAATTCAATCCACTAAAATGATTTCAAGAACAAAACATCGGATAACACCGACCCTTGCTATCCAAATAAAATACTTATTTTTGGGTATAAGCCAACCCATACATACTCCGATTTTAGGTTCGGATCAACCTATCCGAGTTTTGAAACCTTCTAAAACTCAAAATCTAAAATACAATAGCAAGTGAATAGTGTATAGAAATTTCAGCACAACAGCCCCTTAAATGAGCACAATAAATGCAACAAAAATATAATACTTAAGGATAAAAAATTTTTGCTGAACACTCTTAATTGATCGACACACTTGAATACAGCTGGTTGGTCAGCTGATTGAATGCTTCTTTCCTCTCTTTCTAGATTTTTCTTTCTCTTTCATGAATGTAAGCTTGAATGTATGAATCTTGATTGATTTTTTATCTCTAGAGAATATTTATAACCTCTATGTGGACTTGAGAGTGTCTTGGTATCGGTTAAGAGCCGTTGGAGAGTGTTTAATACGTATTAAATACATCAAAAATGGGTTGAAAACTGGTCGTTATGAGGTTCACCCATAATGGGACATCCCATGGGTTGTCCCACTGCAACTGGAAAGTCCCATGGTTATTTGGCCAGTCTGAAAAATAGACTCTCTGTTTTGGTCTCAAGGTCTCAAGGGTCATCTCATTGCGTGCCACAAGCTAAAAATAGAGCGTGCCGGCTACCTAATGGAAGGGAATGACCTAGTTGGGTCATCCTATTTTATTCCAATCTGGTTTTCATATATTTAAGATCCGAAACTTATCAGAACACTATCAAATACTCTTAAATAAATTTAAATATGTTTGATACTTTTAAAAGGCTTCAAAAACTTTTCCAACTTGTAGAAACTTCAACTTTGGCATACTTGATGGAGTTTTCAAACTCAATATTTTAGACTATCTGAAACATTACTAAAATATTCTCCGAAGATAAGAAACTCATTAGTAGTTTCCTCAAATAGTTTGTGATCATCAAAATCAATTTTGGAGCAAAAATCTTTCTCTTTTTGATGATGACAAAATATTGGAGTGTTCATAAAAAAGATCCATAAAGCTCAAGGGATTGAGTTTGTGAAGCACTTGTAGGAACATGCCAAAGATTAAGAATATCATGAGATACATATTTTAGCAAGTTGTAATGTTCTAAATCATTTTACTGAAATTATCTGTGAAGGTATTAAGATTTTTCAAAATTATTTTAATCAATAAAATTCTCTCCTTTCTTATATGAAAAGATGAAAGTAACCATTTTGACCGTTTTGAAAAAATTCTCCCCTTCTTATATAAAAATAATCAAGTTGTAAATTTTTTTATATTTATTATTAGAGCAAAAATGGTTCATAAATTTTTTCTCTTTCTTATTTTAATATCAGAGTAATATGTATATAAAAGAATCTTCTTTTCTCTTCCTTATTTTGATATCAAAGTAAAGATGAAAGCATCAGAGCAAGAATCAAAAGTAGATATATCAGAGTATTTTGCAAAATCAAAAATAGATGTATCAGAGTATTTTGATATCAAGATAAAAATGAAGGTATCAGAGCAAGAATCAAAAATAGATATATCAGAGTATTTTGCAAAAATATCAAAATAGAGGTAAAGATAGATGTATCAGAGCAAAAGATGGACGTATCAGAGCAAAATTCAAGAAAATTCACAAAAAATTAAGATGGACTACCTTCTCCCCTTTTTTGACATCATCAAAAATGGACTAGAGTCAAGTACATAATAGATAACCTCATACATTAATTACAACAAAATAAGAGGTTACAAGAGTCAAGTACATTCATTTATTACAATGATCAAGTCATAATATATATCTATGAGCATAAGGCTCTCATACATTCAACTACTAAAACAAAATGTAACAACTAAGTAGTATGTAACATAAAAATGCTAATACAAAATGATCAGATTAGGGAGCATGGGCATTGAGCTCAAGATCAAAACAACTGAAATAGAATCAGCCTCGACCTCGACTGGATGGTCTGGTCTGAGTAGAAGATGTCGGAGGATGAAAGGCGATAGGCTGAACAAAGTGGGCTCATTGGATACGGAGGGTCTAGACTGGAGCTGAGTCCTAATGATATCTAGCTGGGATAGGACTCCTCTAACTGAAACTCTGAGCCTCTCAAGATCAGAAGAACAAAGTTCCTCGAATCTCTAATATCAATCCGAATCAGCTTAAGTGTCGATCGAAGCAGGCTATGGAGTATCTCTACCTCTCAAGCTAGATCATCTAACTGAGGTGAAGAGCTGCTCGATGTGCTCGCTCCTACTGATAGTGAATCCAGTATCAGTCTGATCTCTCTCTCAATATCAAAGATTCTGCCACTGAACCTGAGCATAGAGCTCTCTACACTCTCCAATTTGAAGCTCAGGTCAGTCAATAGCTATACCAAAGAGAAAATGTGCGGCACGATTGAGAGATCTGATGAAGAAGTAGAAAAGAACTCGATTGAGGTGGGTGATACTGCTGCTACTGCATCTGTTAGAGGATTTGCTGCTGACACTGCTCAAACTGCTGAAGCTGCTGAAGGACCTGCTCCTGAAACTTCTGCTGCTGAATGGAGAATACCTGCTACTCACTCAACTAACAGTCCCATCTCATCCTACCTCAATCTAAGTGATGATGATATGGTACGGCTCGAAGAAGGAGGTGCACTAACTGAGGGTCCTGCCTCAGGCTCCGATACAAAGTGAACATCAGGGCTTTGCCTGGGCTCAGGTGGTGATGAGGGACCCTCCCCTCAGCACGCTCTTCCTCCTCCTCCTCGACTACAGCTCCTTGGCCCTTGATCCAATGACCATCCACTCTGATAAATCCCATGCATTGAAGGGAGTGGTCGTTGTAGGTGTCAGTGTTCGATAATCTACAGACAACCTCCCTCTCAAAGCTTACTCCAGACTCCCTAAATATCACAGTAAGAGCCATACCATAGGGCAAAGGAGCCTTGAATCTATTCAAGACCTTCCTCATGGCATCAATCATCAGGAATGATAGATTTAGTGGAGACTCAGAGACTACATGATGCATCAAACAGATGTCTCGATCAGTCATCAAATCATATCTTTCTCCTCTGGAGAAGAAGATCCTGAAAATCATGTGGTGGAGCAATCTCATCTCCACACTCAAATCTTTAGCCTTAATTTCATAAACCCCTCCACATCCTCTTTTCCTAAGATGGTCCTGAGCCCGATTTCTTTCTTGGAAGCTCATCGAGGCAACTACCTTCACAGGACATCTGAAGAAGTCTACCCAGCCTAGGAACATTTAGTATAATTTGGACATCATTTACTATTGACCTTAGAACCCCATCAGTGAAAACTAGATTAGAATAAAACTCCTTGACCAGATCAATGTAAACGGGCTCAGACAAACTACAAAAAAATCTCCACCCTTGTTTGATTAATTTTTCATCAATAGTAAATCCATCACTTCTTAAGAACTGAAAATCAACATTTCTTCCCAAGACAACCTTTCTTGTAGATAGAGGGATCTTACTTGGTGTTATCGGAGGAGAGGCTTGAATTGAAACTTGAGCAATTTTCTTCCTTCTTTCTTCAGCCTCCAAAGACCTCACCACTTCCTTCTCTATGGAAACCACATCTTGGGGGCCATAGTCCCAAAGAGAGTAGGAGAACCGATCAAGAGAATGGAGGAGGGTGAAGGATGGATGAAAATGAAGAGAAGTAAGGAATTTGAGGTGATTGTCTCAGATTTTGGAGATTAGGGCTTAAAGTTTGATGGAGAGAAAGAAGGAGAGGGTTTTAATCAAGGATGTGCCGAGAGGATGTGTTTATCCTAGATTTTGAGGTAGAAATCAAAGATTTTTGGGTGGATAAGGAGATGGATTTAGGACATTGTGGTCGGTGGAGAGCTTAGAGAAGGATTTTGATTTGGGATGAGAAGAGGAGGAAGAAGCATGGCAAATGAGTTGCCCACTTAGGTTCTAAGAGAGAGATTTAAATGGGTCGGCTCACATAAAATCTATTTGCCTGAACAATTGGGATGGCCCATGGGTTGTCCTATCCAGAGAAAATCAGACGATGAGAAATAATTCAAAAATGAGAAAAAAATCAAAAAAAAAAAAAGGACTTGTATCGATTTGAGATGATCATATAGAGTTCAGATAAATTTTGATATGATTTTTGATGGAGAATTTCAACAAAAAAAAAATCCAAGATCATATCTGAATAACACTGATGATTTTTTAATTGATTTAAAATAATCTTAAAAAAAGATAGATACCTCTCAAAATTAAGATGATGAAGTCAAAAGATTTTGGATAGATTTTGAAAGTGAAATTATGATTAGAGATCAAGCAGAAGGATCTAAGATGTTCAATTTTCTTCTAATTTTATAAAATCTATTTTTACTTAATACTTTAGTAAAATATCAGCTAATTACTTTTCAGTATTTATATATTCTAGTGTTACATCATTATTTGAATATTTTTTTATAAAGTGATGTCTAATTTCAATATATTTTGATCTAGAGTGTTGGATTAGATTTTTGATCAAATTAATGATACTAGTATTATCACATCTTATGAAAATATTTTAAGTTCAATTTCAAAATCTATGAGCTGTTGCTTAATCCATAAGATTTGAGCATAGCAACTTCTGACTGCAATATACTCGGTCTCGATCGTAGACAATGCCATCGAATTTGTTCTTGCTAAATCAAGAGATTAAGTTCACTCCTAAAAATTGACAAGTTCCACTAGTACTTTTCTATCTAACCTATATCCAATAAAATCTGCATCTGAGTAACCTATTAAATCAACAGAAGATTGCTTAGAAATCAAAGTCCTAGATTTTGTATTCCTTTAAGTATTTGAAAATTCTTTTAACAGTATTTAAGTGAGATTTCTTAGGATTTGACTGAAAGCTAGCACACATGCATACACTGAACATTATATTAGGTCTACTGATAGTAAGATATAACAAAGAACCTATTATGCCTCTATAAAATTTTGAATCAACAATCTTACCATGTTCATCCTTATCTAATTTACAAGAAGGGGTCAAAGGTGTACTTACACTTTTGGAGCTCTCCATCCCAAATTTCTTTAACAGTTCTCTTGGGTATTTACTTTGGGTGATGGAGATCCCTTCTTTCATTTGCTTGATCTAGAGTTCGAAGAAAAAAGTGAATTCTCTCATCATGCTCATCTCGAACTCTCCCCGCGTGAGCTTGGTAAATTCTCAGCTCAAAGCTTCATTAGTAGACCCAAACATAATATCATCAATATATATTTATATAACTAGAATTTCTTCATCTTTTTTTTATGAAATAAGTTGTATCTACTTTTCTCTTGAAAAATTATTTTCTAGTAAGAACTTAATCTTTCATACCAAGTCCTATGGGCTTGTTTTAAACCATACAATACTTTATTTAACTTAAATACATGATCTAAATATTTATGATTTTCAAAATCTGGGAGTTGCTCTGCATATACTTTTTCAGCAATATAACCATTTAGAAAAGTACTTTTAACATCCATTTGAATAATTTAAAACTAATGAAATATGCATAAGCAAGTAGCATTCTTATGGTTTTTAGTCCAGCAACAGGTGCAAATGTTTCATCAAAATCAATTTCTTCCTGTTGATTATATCCTTTAGCAACTAATCTTGCTTTATTTATGATTACATTACCATCTTCATCTAATTTATTCTTATATATCTATTTGTTCTGATTATTGAATGATTTTTAAGTCTAGCAACAACAGTCTATACATTATTCTTTCAAACTGATTTAACTCTTCTTGTATAGTAATTATCCAATTATGATCTTGTTCAACTTCTTCTATTGTTTAGGTTCTAGGTATAAACAAAAGCTACATAATTACATGCATCTTTAAGAGAGGATCGAGTTCTTATCCTTTATGCCGGATCACTAATGATTAGTTCTTTGGGGTGATTATGGACATACCTCCATTCTTTTGGAAGATTACTTATATCTTGAGATTGCTCTGGAATGATTTGATCATTGATGCTCTCATCCTCATATTTTTCTTCCAACTGTTCTTTGTTTCGCTCATTTGAGTCATTGATGGTGAGCTCTTTCATTCCTCCTTCTATGATACCTATATCATCAGTATTTTCTCTCTTCTTTGATGGCAGATCATTAGTTTCATCAAAAACTACATGAATTGACTCTTCTACTACTAGTATTCTTTTATTAAAACTTTAAAAGCTTTGCTAGAAGTGGAATAGTCAAGAAAGATAGCTTCATCAGATTTAGCATCAAATTTACCTAAGCTATCTTTGCCATTATTTAAAACAAAGCAATGTCAACCAAAAATATAAAAATATCCTATGTTAGATTTTCTACCTTTCCATAATTCATATGGTGTTTTCTTTAAAATCGATCTTATTAAAGTACGGTTTAAGATGTAACAAACTGTGTTGATTACTTCTATCTAAAAATATTTAGGGAGCCTGCTCTCACATAGTATGGTACGGGCTATTTCTTCAAGGGTCTTATTTTTCTCTCTACTATTATATTTTGTTGTGGTATTCTAGATGCTGAAAAATTATGATCTATAATTATTTCATCATAAATTTTTTAAATCTTTGTTTTCAAATTCAGTGCCATGGTCACTATGTATTGAAACAATTGGTAAACCTTTTTCATTTAAAATTTTTCAACAAAACTTAGAAAATGCTGAAAATGCTTCATCTTTAGATGCTAAAAACAAGAGCCGAGTGAAACGTGAAAAGTCATCAATAATTATAAAATCATATATTTTACCTCCTAGACTAGTTGTCCTTGTAGGACCAAACAATCCATATGTAAAAGTTCTAAAGGTTTAGAAGTTGAAACAATATTCTTAGATTTGAAAGAAATTCTTGTTTGTTTACCTAATTGACATGTATCACAAATTTTATCATTGTCAAAACTTATTTTGACAAACCAAAATCAAATTCTTTTAATAATTTTAAATAGTATATGCATACTAATATGTGTAAGCCTACGGTGCCAAAGCCAACTAGTCTCATTGATTTTAGCATTCATGGCTATAAGATATTGCATGTTTTGCATGAAAAGATTATCCAAATCAACCATGCAAATATTGCCATGCCTATGCCCAATGAATCTAGTACTATCATTAAAAGACTAATTACAATACACATAGATGATTCAAAAACTACTTTGTAGCCTTTATCACATAATTGACTAATGCTTAAAAGGTTATGCTTGAGGCCATCTACAAGTAACGCATTTTCAATACAAGTGGAGGGAGGGATACCAATGTTACCAATACTGATGATTTTTCTTTACCATTATCTTCAAAGGTGACCATCCCTCCATTTTTAGCTTCTAATGTAATGAATTGAAATTCATCATCGGTCATGTATCTTGAGCATCCACTATCAAGATACCACTTTCGTTTATCATTTTGGATGCAAGACACACCTGCACACATAAAGTCAAGTTTAACTTTAAGTACCAAACTAATTGAATCTTTGGGTTAGTCACAATGGTTCTTTTGGAATCTATATTTTCTTAACATTTGTATCAGTAAATTTGTTTGATGAGCATGTATAAGCTTTATGTCTTACTTACAAGTAATATTTGGCAATTTGCTCATAGATTTATTAACAAAAATATTTTCAAAAATTTATTTTCTAAGAGTATTATAGTCAAGTCCGATTTTATCATATACAGTTTTTTGACTATCAATAATCATTTGAAGTTTATTTGAACTTAGAGTAAATCTATCAACTATTGGTTTCAATTTGGTTACTTCTTTTTTAGATCTTGATTTTCCTTTACAAGAGTTTTGTTTAAGTTTAAAATTTCATCTTTTCTTTCAATAGTGTTTGACGCTTTATTTCTAATTTTTATTTTACTGTCTACTTCTTCTTTTTCTTTAGCTAATGCTTGGTTTTTAATTTTAGATTTTATTTTCAATCCTAATTTTTTAGATCATTTAAAAGTTCATAAAAAATTTCTTGCAGTTCATCATAAAAAATTATTTTGAGTTTCAGAAGTTACCTCATTTTCATATGCCATAAAGCACAGGTTGGCTTCTTCATGGGATTCTTCATCTATGGTGGAGTCATCACTATCGCTCCATATAGCCATTATTACCTTTTCTTTTAAACTTCTTCTGACCTTTCTTGAGCTGAGGACAGTCCGATCTGAAGTGGCCCGACTTTTTACATTTATAACACATGACGGACTGCTCTTTTCTTACTTGGCTCCCTCTTAGCTGGTGGTGTTCTCTTGATCCATTGTCTTCTTTTCTTCATGAAACATCTGAATTTTCTGATGATTAATACTAGGTCCTCATCTTCTTCACTGTTTTTCAATTTTTCTGAATCTTCTTCTTCTTGATCTATTATTTTGAGAGCAATTATCTTCTTTCTTCTGGTCTCTTCTTCAGAATGTTGCTTCATGATCAGCTCGTGTTGGGAATAGTGTCCCAAAGCCAATCGTCAGCCTGTTGACGGTTGTGCTCTTTGTTGTATTAGTACATGAATTGTGAATAAATAAAGGTTATTTTCGTATTTTTCATCACAAATTGTTTCATCTTCTAATGAACTCCTGTGTTGTGGTGAAGTCCTTAGGACTATTTAGACTCGACAAAGGAGGATTTATCGTTTAGTCCTTAAATCTGTTCGCGACCAAATGATATATTGTTACTAAGGACAACAACGTTCATCGAGCATAGGTCGTTGTGTGCCATATAGGTTGGTTGTCCTCTTAACCAAGGAGTGTGGAGACACTGGTATGGCATACAGGTGAGATGTAAGGGTACATCTGCACTGAACGTGACTGACTCCGGAGCTATTTCTGCTATCAAAATTTGCTT
>KE505733.1:56582-72941 GCA_000441515.1 Elaeis oleifera
TTTTTTACATTAAATCATAAAATCTTTTTAGATCAAATCTAAATTTTCATAATTTTAAATTAAAATAATTTTGATTATGAAGATTAGATGTAACAATTTTCTATGCAATTTGCATCACATACAATAACTCCTAGGATTTCAAGATCTAGGATTTTACAAGAAAATAAATTTTTTCTTTTTTTTTCTTTTTCATACCATAAGTGTACCCCAATGAATGGGAGAAGAGGATCATGTAACCCTACTTGCTCCTATGACCGGACGGCCTGATGATTACCAAATTCGAGTACTTTGCTACTCAGATAATCTAATCTATCATATAAATAATTAGATTTGAAAATAAATATATTTAGATCTAATCTAAATAGCAAATAATTAGATCTAAAGCATATTATCAAATCTAATAGCATATTAAATCACATTATAATGAACATGGCTATGATACCAATTGAAAGAAACATATGGTAGTGCTATGCATGCAATTTCAAAAATTTATGCAGCAGAACTATAAGATTAAATAATTTAATCTAAATTATATGCATAAGATCTAATCTAGACTATCATATCAGGACTTCTAATATAATTTAATATGCATATGAGATCTGAAATAAAACTTGCATCGATCTTATTGATGCTGCCATCTAGATCTAATCGTTAGATCTAACAAAATCGATCAAGAAAGTTTAGAAACCATTATCAAACTGAAAACTCTTGATCTTTGCTGGTCCAATGCTTGGATAGGATCTCCTTCAAGTTGCTTGTAGTCACATGAAGTCATTCGGCCTCTATAGAATGTTCACACGAAGACCGACGCAGATCAGGCTTCTTGGAAGTGCTAGCTTGCAAGGATCTTTGAGATTGATTTCTTCCTTCTTCTTCAAAAGCTTTGGATGCTCTAAATGAAGAGAGGATCTAGAAGAGGAAGAGGAGAAGAGAAGAAGCTCTGGAGAAAATTAAAAACCATCAAGAGGAACCAATATGGGGCGTCCAAGATTGGAGCCCCTTTTATATAGGATAGGGATTAGGGTTTAGGTCAAAGATAGGGTGCCAAAGAGTCCACGCCAACTGCAATTTTTGGCATCTAAAAATTTTCAAAAATAGTATTTGGTGTGAGGAGGAGATGTGGTATCTCACACACCCAAAAGCACTTCAAGAAAAATAAGAAAAAAATAATTGGCCCCTCCTCTCTTTTTTTGTTTGAAAAATCTCTTTCCTTTCTTTCTCCTTATCTCTATTCAGATCGTATTCAAGTTAGGCAGGAGATAGGATCATGACTCATCATGCTTTGCTGCCCTCTCTTATTGAGCTCTCTCTCATGATGCCAAAAATCTCAAGCCAAATCCAATTTGGCATTGAGATTAGGTGTATGGGTCTAGGGTGGCGCAAGGATAAAGAGATAGAGTCCCTGTTGGCTTGGACTCTCCATTTTTAAATTAATTCTAAACCAAATCAAATTTGGTTTAAACCCAATGTTAGAAATAAACCTAATCAAATTAGGAGCTCAATTATCTCAATAAATTTTTAATCCAATTAGAAATTAACTGAGTCCAAATCCTGATCAAATCAAGATCAAATTTTCTTGCAATTAGACTTGATCATATCAAACCCAATCTAAGTCGAACTGAATCCAATTCAATTAGACTTGATCCAAAGCTCTTTACTCAATCAAATTAAGTCAATTAGTAATCTAATTACTAATTAATTCTCAGTCTCAGTCTCGATGGGACTGAGACTGAGTCAATTAGTAATCTAATTACTAATTAAGTCAATTAGTATAGTACAGTCTCAGTCCCAATGAGACTCTCCTCCAGAGTTTCAATCCCAGTGGAACTCCTTACCAGAGTTACAATCCAATTGGACTCTTCAGCCATCAGATCCATCTGAATCTTTTAATATATGTGACCCCATAGGTTCGAACTTAAGTTGTTAGCATAGAATAACTTTCTATACTAATCAATGTAACCATCTAGCAATAAGACCCGACGTTCAGATAGGCTGAAGGATTGCAAAGCAACATTCTAGAACCTACTGACGTATGATTATCGTATAATTCATCCATTTGATCTTAATGCTCGAGGTGACTTAGGGTTTGACTGTCAACCATATTATGATCGACTACATTGTATTTCAACCTTTTAAATCCATCACATAGATTATCTTGGCCAAGATTTTATTAATTAAATACACCGATGTATATCTCCTACTAATTCAGAGGGGTCAATTCCATCTTGACTCACATTCTGACTTGATAAGTACTTGACTGCATCTATTAACCTTTCATCACTGAATTAGAAACTCAGATGGTCTGATACTAAAGTACAGTGAGTTGCTTACAAGTCACCTTGATGATCTCAGGTTTGAGGGACACTTATATCTATACCTTTCACGAGCTACTCTTGACAGCAGAGTGCTCGATAAATGGTCACGTTCGATGCAAATATACTCCTACATTCTATCTGCATGTCATAACAGTGTCTCCACACTCTTTGGTTAAGAAGACAACCAACTCATATGGCATACAATGATCTATACTCGATATTGCTATCATCCTATTAACAGCATATCATTTGGTCGCAAACACTTTTAAGGACTAAACGATAAATCTTCCTTTGTCGATTAATTATAATCCTAAAGACTTTATCACAACATAAGAGTTTAAAATAAGATGGATAAAATGTGATGAAAAGTCAAATAAATTTATTTATGAGAAATTCATATACAGTTACAAGTATGAGCACAATCTTCAACAGGCTGACGATTGACTTTGGGACACATTTTCCAACAACTCTAATTTGGACTAAAGCTAATTAGTACAGTATTGTATACCCATCTTTAACTTGTGATCATCGAACTCTTTGATTTCGAGAGCTTTAGTAAATGGACCGGCTAGGTTCTCCTTTCTGTCGATCTTCTGAAGATCAACGTCATCTCGATCCATGATCTTCCGAATAAGATAATAGCGGCACAGAATATGCTTGGTGTGCTGATTGAATTTTAGCTCCTTGACTTGAGTAATGGCTCTTGTGCTATCGTAGTATAACAGGACAGGACCATCGATGGAGGATGTCACTCCAAGCTCGTCGATGAACTTTTACAACCATATAGCTTCCTTCGCAATATCGGATGCCGCAATATACTCCATCTCGCAAATAGTGTTAGCCATGGTGTGCTGCTTAAATTTTTTCAGCAGATTGCTCCACCATTCAGGATAAAAATATAATCCGACACACTCTTGCTATCATCATGATCTTACTAAAAACTGAAGTCGGTAAACCCCACTAGTTTCAAGTCAGTTTCACCATACACAAGCCACTGATCCTTAGTATTTCTTAAATACTTAAGGATGATCTTTACGACCTTCCAGTGGTTCTGTCCTAGATCAAACTGGTATCTACTCACTACCCCTAGTGAGTATGCCACGTCTGATCTTGTACATATCATAACGTACATTATAGAATCTACTATCGAAGTATATGGAACTCTACTCATATGCTCTCTCTCTTGAGGATTTGTCAGACAATCCCTCTTCGAGAGAAAAATTCAATGGTCTAACGAGAGAGCCTTTCTTAAAATTTTTCATGCTGAACCGCTTCAGCATGATGTCAATGTACGTGGATTGGGACAATCCAAACAACCTTTTTGATCTATCCTTCATCCCAAGGATGTAGGATGCTACTCCCAAGTCCTTCATAGAGAATTGAGATGATAATCAGATTTTTATTCTTTGTAATGCAGGGATATCATTCTCAATTAAGAGAATATCATCCACGTACAGAATAAAAATACAACCACAGAGTCATTTATTCATTTGTAAATGCAGGATTCTTCTCCATTTTTAACGAAGCCATACGACTGATAACCTTATCAAAATGCATGTTCCAACTCCTGGATGCCTGCTTCAATCCATAAATAGATCTCTAAAGCTTGCACACTTTGGACTCATCTGTGGATGTGAAACCCTCAGGCTATATCATATACACCTCTTCTTGCGGCTTTCTATTTAAAAAGCTATTTTCACATCTATTTTTCATATTTCATAGTTCATGTATGCCACTATTGCAAGCATAATCTGAATGAATTTGAGCATTGCCACAGGAGAAAATACCTCGTCATAGTCAATACCATAATATTGATGATAATCTTTGGCAACCAAATGGACTTTATAGGTCTCTATCTTTCCGTCTGTGCCCCTCTTCCTTTTGAAGACCTACTTACATTCTGTGGGTTTAACCCTTTCAGATTGGTTAATTAATGTCCATACATCATTGACCTTCATAGACTCTATTTTGGATTTCATGGCTTCAAGTCATTTATCAAAGTCGGACCTCTATATTGCATCCATATGGTGATCAGATCCTCGTCATTCTCATCAAGTTCAACAGGATCTCCATCCCGGATTAAGAAACCATAAGATCTGTTCGGTTGACACGATACTCTATCAGATCTCCTTAATGGTGCCTCTACAATAGGTTTCATATTTGACATCATCAAATTCAATTCTATGGGTTTACTAGACTGTGTCGGTTTTACCTGTTGAACTTCCTCAAGTTCAACCTTTGAGGCATTAATCCCTTTTTCAAAGAATTTTTTTTTATAAAAAGATTATCCTAAAGCTGATAAATATTTTTTGTTCATCAGTAAGGTAGAAGTAATACCCTTAGTTTTTTTAGGATATCCTATAAAAATATATTTATCAGACCTAGCTCCAAGTTTGTCTGTTTTCAAATGTTTGACATAAGCCGGACATCTCCAAACCCTAAGGTGAGAAAGTGTTGGCTTACATCCTGTCTATATCTCATATGGTGCTTTACTTATAGATTTACTAGGAATCCTAGTAAGCACATAACAAGCCGACTCGAGTGCATATCCCCAAAAGGATATCAGCAGACTAAAAAAATCCATCATGGATCGAACTATATCCAACAGGGTTCGATTTCTTCTTTCCAACATACCATTATGTTGTGGCATTCCAGGAGGTATCCATTGAGAGAGAATCTCATTCTCCTCAAGGTATGTCAGAAATTCACTTGAAAGATATTCACCTCCTCGATCTGATCGAACAGTTTTAATATCTTTTTAGTTTATTTTCTACTTTATTACGGAATAGTTTGAACATTTCAAACGATTCAAACTTGTGTTTCATCAAGTAGACATACCCATACCTAGATAGGTCATCTGTGAACATAATGAAATAGTGGTATCCTCCTCTAGTACTTGTGCTCATGGATCTACATACATCAGTATGTATTAGACCTAGAACATCACTAGCTTGTTCATCTTTTCTAATAAAAGGTGACTTGGTCATCTTTCTAAGTAGACAAGACTCACAGGTTGGCAATGATTCATAATAATTTTTATCAAAAATTTTTTTTGAGCTAACCTGTTCATCCTATTCTTGTTGATATGATCTAGCCTACAATGTCAAAATAGGCATCCGTGAAATCGACTATCCTAGAGCATTTATTAGACATATACATTACATTAGGCCTAGATACAATATAAATTCTATTGTTCAACTGTCCATGCATTATCGTAACACCATTTAAAATGATATCACAAAATTTTTTTATTGATATTTCATAATTTGATTTGGCCAAAAGGTCTACAAAATAATATTTAAAGAAAACTGAGACAGTAATGACATTCATTTAGAACAATAATTCAGGACGTTCTAAATGAACTCGGGAATCAAAAATCAGAGGCCAGCCTGAAGGTTTTCAACATAGAAAGTAACCTGATTCAGAGGAGAAAAATCACCCGACCATCCGAACCAAGCATGAACAACTGAAACTGCTCTAGGATGCGATACTACTCTCAGAGATTGACGACTGTAGAGTCGTTCAGAGATAAAATCTCTACTGTTGGTCTCGGAAGGGAATCGCCAACCGAACCAGCGGGCCGACTACCCCGAGATGGACTAGGGACACTATATACAGACTCATCCTCCCTAACCTTCCTCTTACCCTTCCTATTGCTACTTGCCATCAATAATGGTAGAAGAGAAATCAAATAAGTAGGAAGGTGGAAGGGGGAAAGAAGACAAACCTGGGAGTTGAATAGAGACTTTGAGACCTTGAAGACTATAGGGACGAGAAGGAAGAAGAAGAAGAGTCCCGACTAATGCCATATGGTCCCGACTAATCCTCAGGTTTCACTTTTCCAACTCTTCTTCATCCTTCGTCCCCATTCTAAGGCCGAGGGTTGATGATTCTTTTCTTTGAGAAAGGGTCTATCTTTCATCATCGACCTTCTTTCTTCCGTTCGTGATTGGAAGACTCAATTTTTCTTCATTTCTTTTCCTTGCCCTAGGATTTTTCTTCCATCTGGTGGAATCCGATAACAAGTCCGAATGAAAACAATCGAGTCGATGCCACTAATAGAGAGGACTTCTTTCATTTGAAGGACATGGAAGTCCCTCCACAGAAGAAAACTGTTGATGGAGCAGGCTCTCTACGATGCCAGACTTGGTTCGGCACCCGTTGTAGGTATAGCATAGCGTAGCCTTTTCTTTTTCTTTGTTGTCTGACTTTAAATTTGTGACTAAGTTATTGTTTCTTATTTGCAGCTATAGGGGGACCATCGATGGAGAAGGTCCAAAGGTTCACCCCCAAGAAGAGGCCCACCTTCGGTGCAGGTCCATCTCGAGCGCGGAAAAGAAGTCAAGCCGACAATTAGCCGGCGATGGCAAGACAGACCGACATTTCATTGGTAGTTGTTCGGGGGGAAGTGCTGAACCGATCATCGCTCTATCAGCCCCAGCAGTGCTCCCACCACTAGAAATCCCTATATTGGTGGAGCAGCCAGATAGTGACGAGGTTACAGTCGTTGAACCACCATCGGCCAGAGCAATACCGATGGAGTCTCGGGCAACTTCTACACCCGAACCAAAACCAGCCAATATAGGGCCGACACTATCTCGGCACCCTCTCGCTCGAATGGATGGTGGCTCTAATCAATCGGTCATCGATTGAGAAGCGAGGGAAAGCACCGACGACCTCGATCGATGATGGGGCTTCGATGCATTTTATGAAGCTCTTTGATGTGCGAATTCCTGCTGGTGAGTCGGCCTTGAAGAACCCAAGGTTGGCTAAACAACTTGTATAGGCCGCACTTCTTTCGACCGACAAAGAGAATAGGAAGAGTCGGATGGTGGCCGAGATGTTTCATCTTCTATCCGATGATCCTCAGTATAAGTCAGTACTTTATTTTCCAATTGTCTTTTCTCTATCTGCTTTTCTAACTTATTTTTTCTTTTAGTTGGTGCACAATATGTCGGCGCTAGAAAAGAATATCGATCGATCACCAAATTCGTTGGACTTGGGCCGAAAGATTTCGACTGCGAATGCTGAGAAAGTTGCTGCTGTCGAACATCTTCAAGCGACTATGGAATGGGAGGAGAAGCATCTAGAGGAGATCTCTCGAATGAAGGCTAACTTAAAGTCGGTGCGAACTAAGTTAGAGTCAGCTCAGCAGTTCGTCACATCCCAAGAAGCCTGGATCAAGAAGAAAAAGCATGCAATAAAAAGTTCGAAGGGAACGTGACAACTTCTTCAAGGAGCTTGAGGAAGAGCGGGAGAAGCATCGGGCCACTGAAGTAAGGTTGGTGCTAGCTGATGCAGAGTCAGCTTCTACTAAAGGGGAAGCAAAGTCAGCCAAGGAGGCTCTTAGTCGGGCTATTGAAGATTACAAGAAGTTGAAAGACTTCAAGAATGAGATCCTTGAGGGTGGCAATGTGGCTTATTGGATCGGGTATGAGGATGATAGAGACGCTATTGAGAAACTTTACCTAGATGTTGATCGGAGCAGCATTGCCATCCTAGCTCTCAAAGACGAGGCGACAGAAGTGGAGTCGATCGATGAAGCTGTGGCTCCAGCAGAAGAAGTTATACCAGCACCAACTGAAGTAGGACCGATCGCTATTGAGGGCCAGGAAGCCAAAGATATGGCTGCAACTGATGCAGTAATTGAGGAGATCGATTGGTAATTGGTGTTGGTATCATAGATCTTCTTTGTGTTATCGGACGATCGTCCAACTTTCCTTTTATAACCAGACCTTGGTCCAATTTTGTACTTCTTAGTTAATGAATGAAAGAAGAAATATTTTCCTATGTATTGAATTTCTTTGGATGCAATCTCTCTAAATGTATTGTTTATCATGGATGATCATTGCCAATGTAGTTGAATATCAGTCAGATAATTGAAAATATATCGATATGCCGACTAACAGTTGGACAATCGTAGAATTTGTCTGTTAGTCAGGTATCAGCCAACTAAGCTTTTGGTGTAAATTCTTCCAAGTATTTGATATACGGGGACAAGTCGAATATCTTTCGATCGATCAGAATCGAGTCGGTATATTTTTTGCTCAACCATGGTTGAGTCGGCATAATGTTCCACTTAGTCATAGCTGAGTCGGCATAGCATTCCATTCGATCTTAATCAAATCAGCATAGAGTTTCACTCGATCTTAGTGGAGTCGACATATCATTCCGATTGATCATGGTTGAGTCAGCATATAATTCCGCTCAGCCGTAGTTGAGTCAGCATATGTAGTTGTCTGATCTGTGTCGGTATGTAGATTCATTCGATCGAAGTCAGGTCAGCATGCACATTAAACGATGCTTGTCAGTTAGGCACTACTTTTGTAGAAAGTCGAATATTCTGAAAGAGTTGATCATATCATTTCGAAAGATGTTGTATATGAAGGCAACTTCATTGATGTATATTCTTAGATTGTTCGTGTTTCACGTTCGGGGGACAGCCATTCTATTGAGGATCTCTAGTCGATATGCACCTGCGTGAAGGGTCTCGATCACCCTATAGGGTCCTTTTTAGTTGGGAGATAGTTTTTCTGATCCAAAGGCTTTATACTTCTACTTTTTCTAGGATCAAATCTTCAGGATGGAAGATCTTCAATTTGATCTTTGTGTTGTAATACCGAACTACTCTTAGTCGGTATGAGGCCATTCATATTTGAGCTTGTTGTCAAATCTCCGAGAGTAAGTCTAAGTCGGCTCTTCAACAGTTAAAGTTGTTTGGCTCTGCATACTGTTTGACTCTCATTGATGGCAGTTTGATCTCTACTGGGATCATTGCTTCTGTTCCATATACAAGGTTGAATGGAGTTTCTTCCATTGGAATGCGAGGAGTTGTCCGATAGGCCCATAGAACTGGATATAATTCTTCCACCCATCGATCTTTAATTTCATTCAGTCAAGTCTTGAGATCGTATAGAATCATCCAATTTGTTACTTTTGCCTCACCGTTCGATTGTGGATGGCCGACAGAAGTTAGTTTGTATGTGATATGAAGTTTTGTACAAAACTTTTTAAATTTCTAATTATCGAACTATCGAGGCCATTGTTAGTGATAATTGTGTGGGGCAGTCCAAACCGACATATGATGAACTTCTGGATGAAGTCTTCCATTTTTCTTTAGTGATCTACGCTAGGGGTTCGGCTTCCACCTACTTGATGAAGTAATCCACCGCTATGAGTAGGAACTTCCTTTGATCAAACATCGAAGAAAAAGATCGAGTATGTCAATGCCCTATTGCACAAAGGACCACGGTGCAATGATCGATGTCAGCTGGCTGGCCGGCTAGTGTTGAATGTTGACATATATCTGACATGCTTCACACCTGCGAATAAGTTCAACCGTATCTTTCTTCATAGTGGGCTAGTAATATCTCTATCGCAGGACTTTATAAGCTAATGTCTTGCCCCCAAGTGGTTTCTGTAAATCCCATCATGCACTTCTCGGAGAGCACAGTTGGTGTCGGTAGGTCTCAAGCACTTTAACAGAGGAAGGGAGAATGATCTCTTGTAGAGTTGTCCATTCAATAAGATGTATTGTGAAGCTACCCACCTTAGTTGTTTGGCTTCTATGGAGTCTCTGGATAGAGTCCCGTCGGTCAAATACTAGATGATCGGATCTATCCAGCTTGATCATCATTTATTTGTAGTACTTCGTCGACTCTATTGATACTTGACTATTCGAGATATTCGACGAATGTTCGGTCGAGCAAGTTAGAAGAAGTTGTCGCTAGTCAAGAAAGTGCATCGACTCGTATATTCTCTATTCTCAGAATGTGAGAGATCTCAAAGTATTTAAAGATTTGTATAAGATCTTTCATCTTCTGAAGGTACTTCATCATAGTCGGATCTCGGACTTCAAATTTGCCTTTGATTTGTCTAGTAATCAATTATGAGTCAGTAAAGACCTTTAGGTTGTCTATACCGAGCTCCTTAGCAATCTTCAAGCTAGTCAGTTGGGCTTCATACTCAGCTTGATTATTAGATGCCTTAAAGTCGAATCAAAGGATATATTCAGTCACTATCTCTTCAGAATTGGTGAGGATAAGACTAGCTCCAGTCCCTTGAGCGTTAGATGCACCATCAATATGTAGCATCCAGACAGACTCTAGTTTGGCTTCTGAGTTTTCAACTTTTTCCAATGTGTCATTAGGTTTGTCGTTGGATTTATCGTTGGGTACTCTGTGACAAAGTTGGCTAAAACTTGAGCCTCCATTGAGGATTGTGGATGATATTGTATGTTGAACTCACTGAGTTTAATCATCTACTTTGCCATTTGACTAGAGATGTCTGGTCGGTGTAGGATTGCCTTTAATGGCTGGTCTATTAGGATGATTATTGTATGTGCTTGAAAGTATGGTTGAAGGTGTTGAGTTGATATGATAAGAGCGTAGATCATTTTTTCTACCTTCGAATATCTCATTTTGATATTGTATAGCACTTTGCTGGTGTAGTAGATTGGCCGTTGGATTCGACATTCATCCTCTCGGATAAGAACTGAGCTGATTGCCTCTGCTGAAGTCGCCAAATCGAGATACAGTGTCTCTCCCTCTTCTGATTTTGCAAGTAGTCGGGGAGACGTCAAGTACTTTTTCAAGTCTTCGAAGATCTGTCGACATTCGTCCGACCATGAAAAGTCATTTGTTTGCCGCAAGATCTTGAAGAAAGATAAACATCTTTCGGCCGACTTCGAGATGAATGGGCTGAGTACGGTAGCTATTGTATCTCCTTGAAACTGGGATGCTTCATGTCAAGGATGGCTTTTATCTTCTCCGGATTAGCCTCGATTCCTAATTGTGATATGAGAAAATCATGGAACTTCCCAGCTATCACTCCGAATGCGCACTTCATTGAATTTAGCTTCATCCGATGTCATCGGAGCATGTCAAAAGCTTCCTTCAAATCTCGAACATGATCATGGATTTTGACACTTTTCACAAGCATATCATCGATGTAGACCTCCATGTTTCACCTAATTTGTGACTTAAATATCCTGTTGACCGGCCTTTGATAGGTTGCTCCAGCATTTTCAAACCGAATGGTATTATTTATAGCAGTAAATACCCTTGTCAATTATGAAGGTTATATTTTTCTCATCTTCTAACACCATTCGGATTTGATTATAGTCTGCGAAGGCATCCATAAAGCTTAGGAGTCAGTGCTCCGATGTCGCATCGACTAGTTGATCAATCTTTAACAGAAGAAACTATCTTTTGGACATGCTTCATTCAGATTAGTATAGTTGATGTAGATCTTCCATTTTCTATTAGCTTTTCTCATCATTATGATATTGACGAGCCAATCAGGATAGTTGGCTTCTCTGATGAAGCCGACTGCAAGAAGCTTATCGACTTCTTCTTCGATGATCCTCTGCCTCTCCTAAGCAAAGGGTCTTTCTTTTATCTCATCGATTTAACTTTTGGATCAATATTTAATCGATGAGTAATCACTTTCGTAAGAATCTCTGGCATGTCGGTTGTTGTCCAAGCAAAGTTGTCGGTGTTTGCTCTCAACAAGTCTGCCAGTTGCTTCCTCTCCAGATCAAGTAGTTGTGATCCAATTTGAATTGTCTTGATAGGGTTGTATTCTCTTAGTGGGATCGAAACCAACTGTTCAGCTAGTTCGTCTCTTTTTTCATTATCCCTCTGGTCTAATTTATCAACCGATAGAGGGTCTTTAGGCTTGTTGCCTTCCGTAGAAATCATGAAATAGCATCGGGCTAGTTATTGATCCCCACGTATTTTTTCAACTCCATTTCTTGTTGGAAATCGAACAAGTAGATGGTAAGTTGACACCACTGCTCTCAATGCATTAAGTCTCGATCATCTGAGTATGGCATTATAAGCCGAAGGGACTCGAACAACCATAAACATCTAGAGTACAGTGCTTTGTCGAGGGTCGGTTCCTACAGTTAGAGGGAGGATAATTTCTCCTACCACACTAATTGCATCTCCAATAAATCCAACTAAAGGTATTGAGACTCTTCTGAGTCGATCAATTTTGGTAGTCGCATTTGGGAGAAAGTCAAGTAGAACATGACATCAATGGAACTTTCATTATCTACTAAAATTCTTTTTACATCATAATCTACTATCGTTGCCGAGATGATGATAGCATCATCACGGAGAGTTTGTATTTTTTGAATATCATTATCCGAAAAGAGATTACATTATCTTATCACTGCTTTTTAGCTGACTCTTCTTCAGAAGTTGCCCCCTATCTTTGGGTCACCTGGAAATCATATTGATGACTCCCGTCATTGGTGTTAGCTGTGTGACTTGGAAAGCGAATTGTTAGCTGACACATTATAATTTTCTAAGATATAAGATTGTATTTAATTTATTAAATTAAAATTATAGATAATTATATCCATTCTAGAGTAATATGTTCTAGAATCATCTATGGTGTTAATGGTCAATGATATATATTTTTAAGAGTTGAGAATTTAAGACATGCGTCATTATAGATTAATTACTAAAAGCTCTCAGTTGATGATCATCATGGGGATGGTGATTGATCCGAGTATACTGGTGCATAGATTGCTTCTCTTTGGATAGACGGATCTTGAGTCTACAGTGTGGGGATACTGGAGCGAGAGTGTAGATAGTTGTTAGAGAACAACGATACTGAGCGTGACCAAGAATGAGAAGTCACATAGATGCCTACTCACTCATCAGTAACTTCTCGATGCTATAGTTGTGTGAGTGATTCTTCAACCGTAGTGCTTCAGCTACTCACAATGGGATTACTATAGTTTGACTATACATAAATATGATCCCTAGTCATATGGATCTTTGTAGTAGATGTTGGCCATAGTAGGTTCACTGTAAAGTAGGAGTGCACTTATAGGGGATTTATCGATCTTTGTAGTTGAGAAATAGTCCTATATGACTTAAGAGGCTGAGTCCATAAGTCTGTGGCCATAGCATTATATTTATGAAAAAGAGCTTCTATGAGATTCACGATTGGACTCGAGCTGATTAAGTCTGACATATGACGGATGCTTAGGATTTGACAAGTTTTCATGACCTGCATCTTGTTGAGACTCTCGATAGAGGAACTTGATCATATGGTAACTACATCTAGGGGTTCATCCTTCTGTTCTACTGAGTTGCTACTAGGCATCACTAGTAGATCGTGAGAACTCACTAGGATTATTTTCAGATCAACGATCTTTAATGGGGTAAGTTAGAATTATTACAGCCCATTGAAAGGAGTTTCGATTATACTATGATGGAGATCATGGTATGTCTCACTATCAGACAGAATAGAACTTGAAGGATCACACACAAAAGGAGCTCATCCTGATCAATAGCTTGGATCATGATCAAGTTATCAATTGGATTCATGACTTTGATCAATTTGTAAAGAGTTACAAATGTAGAAACTACTAATTGTTAGTATATGGACTTGATTGTAAGTGTTGTAATTTAATTGAACCTGATTAAATTATAGATTAAGTTTAATTAATTTAAATTAAATTAAATTTAATTAGATTTGATTTAATTTAATGCTAATTGGATTTAATTATCCAAGTAGGATTGGGATTACAATCCTGATTAGATCAGGGTTGACATCCTTTTCGAATTAGATTCGAATCAGACTCGAATTAGATTTGGTTTGAACCCAAATTGGATCCAATTGAAGAAGACCACCTAAGCCCACTTTCTCTAAGTTTCTCTCTCTAATTTATTGACTAAAAAGGGAGAGAGGGGTGCTGAAGTGCTGCCTTGTTTCTCTTGGGTGCATGAATAGTATTGGCGCCCCATCTCTCTAGGACTCTCTCTCATCCAGATTTTTTTTTCTATTTAAATTTAATTTAAATTAGGATGTCTTAATTTGGAAAGATATTATATTTTATCAGGTTTTTGTGTGAGATGTGATTTATTTTGTGTGACAAAATAATGGGATGTGATGGGGCGTGCGCTAGGGTGTGGTGATTGCGGTATTCTTTCTTACTGCAAGACCTATCTCAATGCCACCCCTTCTCTCTTTTCTTCCCCATCACACCACACATCTAGATCTAAGAGAGATAGAGGGAGATTAGAGAGAGAGAAGAAGGAAAGAAGAAGAGTTTTTTTTCTGTTCTTGATGATCTTATTCAGATAAAATCGAATCAGCACAATGAGATCGCGCTGTAGCCTTCTCTATCTTCCTTCCCTCCACATCTTCACACTTTTTCTCCCTTTAGATGAGATCTGAGAGAGAAAAATCAAAGAGAGAAAGAGAAGAACAAGATTGTTTTTTTTCTTCTTGGTGGTCTTGATTTGATTAGATCAGATCAGCGCGATGAGATCGTGCTGCGGCCTGTTCTTCAAGGTGTTGAAGAAGGAGTCCAGATCTAAAGCAAAAGGAGTAAGGCCTGCAAGGTGCTAGCACTCTAGTGGCCTCAGAGCTCTAATCAGGATATTTTTGTGTAGATACCAGTAGAGGTCGGGCGCTTGCACGGCTATATCAGAAATCTTGGACATCCGTAGGATCCAATCCAAGTAAGGCGTAGGGAAGTGGTTAAGGTAATTAATCTTCCCTCCCTCTTTATTTCTATTTTTCAGATCCAAATAATTTTATGCATCTCTAAACTAGATCCTTAGGTGATATTAGGATTAGATCCTTTACATGCCATAAATTAAAATTATTTAATTTATGCTACTACTGTCTTGTTTTCATGAGATGAAAATTTCAGCATGCCGATCACCTGGATTTCCTTCAAGTGGTATCAGAGCCACATCATTTATGACATGCATGAAAGAAATTTTTTTATTTTAGATATAAAAAATCAGATTATAAAATTAGATTAGATCTAATTAACAATACATGAGATGCATTGGATCATGTTTTTGCATGTGATGCATAGATCTGAAAATCGTGATTGCAATCTATTTTATGTGAAGCATGAGATGTTTAGATCTGATATACATATGATGTATGATCTTGATTAAATCATATTTATGTTAGATATTTTAATTAATGGTTGTAGATTAGATCTACTATGTAAGCCATAATCTTTATGATTAATCTTGAATCATCCTGACATAAGGTTGCCGTAGCATAACTTATGTTTGTTGAATTTTTATGGTTTCATGCGCACATGATTTTTAAAATAAGTATGCAGTAGAATTTTAAATTTTAGATTAAATCTAATTTAATCTAAGCATGTATAAGATCAAATTTTCAAACCATAAACAGGATCATCATATGTGAGATAAGATTCAGATACAGAAATCAACTAGAGAAAATAAATTAAGAACATACCTTGTATAGATGAATTTTCATTACGAATTGATGATCATGGATATCTTCCGAAGGTCCCTTGTAGCCGCACAAGTATCCGACCTTTACGGGTATCCACATGAGACTCTGATCTGATCAGAAGTATTTTGATCTCTCTGGAGTGCTAGCTCCCTTGCAGAGATCGCATCTTGATGGTTGAAAATCTTCTTTTCTCTCAAGACACTCTTGGAGAACAAAAAGATGTAGGAGGATCTTGATCTTTATGCTAGAGATCATGAGAAGAACTCTTTCTTTTCTTTTCTTCCTAAAATTCATGCACCAAATCTCTACAATAGAGATGTAAGAATTTTGTCCAACTTTTGGACAAAAAGAAAGGAGACATCCATGTCTAAATATGGACAAAAGGAAGAGAAGAGGATGTCCTAACCACCAATAATTGACTGTTGCAAGAAAGAAGGGATTAAACCAACTTACCTCACGCCACCCCTCTTCACGCCGTCCCTCCTTTCTCCTAAGTTTTTCACGCACACAAGGGCCTCCTTTTGGGTGTCAAACCTGATCACTAATCCCCTTTACACGTCCCATATGGTGGTTATTTATAGGCTAAGAGATGAGTTCAAAATAGGATAGGAATCAAGAGTCCTAACAACTTTGGACTCTACCCTTTTGTGCTGCCCACAACCAGATGTCACGCCCATGTTTTGCATGGGAAATAAGGAGGAAATCCTTCTTTCTTACACACCAAAAAGGGAGGAGGAATCATGTTAATTTGAAGAGAAAAGGTGGTGTCAAAAAAGGTATGGTGTGGGACCCCTTT
>KE505733.1:231872-242164 GCA_000441515.1 Elaeis oleifera
TCGTCCTCCTCCTCCTCCTCCTCCTCCTCCTCCTCTTCTTCTTCTTCTTCCTTCTCTCTCTCTCTCTCTCTCTCTCTCTTTCTTTTTTTTTTTTGTGTTTTTGTAACCATCCATTTCAGTCCTATTTCAAACTATAGTTGGTAGTAGAGCTTTTAATAAAAATATATTTACTATTTGGTCACTACATTTTTAAAATACTATAGAACTTATTATATATTACAATATTAATATATATTATAATATTACTATAATATAATATATTATAAATATTATAATATTATTATATAGTATAATGTAGTATAATATTATATACTATAGTATAATAATATGATATGATGTAATATAATATAATACCATATATTACATATTAAAATATTATTACATAGTCTAATATTCACTATAATGTAATATAATAATATAATATTATATAATATAATGCAGTATAATATTATTTAGTATCGTATGATATTGTAATAAAATGATATGATGTGATGTGACATAGTTACATATTATTCTGCTATCATAATAGTTTAAAATAATAGAATAATTTAATAGTGCAATACCATATAATACAATATAATGTGTTGGCATTGATATTTTGGTCAATACAAAAATTTCACTAAGCCAAAAAAATAACGTCTCGTCATTAGCTAAGTAGAACTTTTGGGGAGAAGCTATGGAATAGAGCTTTTTCTGAGTAGACATTTTTTAGTATTTTAGAGAACCATAAATTATTTTATTTTATTTTTTTACCAAGTAGCTCAAAAATATTTTTAGAGGCTTTTTTTAGGGTTAAAAAGTGAATTCATCCATACAAATTTTATATGAATACATCCTAAAGAATCAAAAAGCAAAACATCCTTGAAAGGCCAAGGATTTAACCTCGGATTAGTCCACAAAATGTTGTCTCAGTGCTTCGCGATAAAAGTTGCAATCCAATTAGCTATAGTATTGACCTCTCGGAAGACATGTCGGATAGAGAGACCTCTACACCCAGCTAGTAGGATAGAGATATCTCATAAGATATGACAAGAGATAGCTGCCTACATACTTTCCTATATCTATGGCACCACTATGGTAGAATTACCCTCAATAACTATATGTTTCGCATGCAGAGTCCTCCTAGCATACACAATCCCAATCCAAGTAGCTTGAAGCTCCACATCTAGAATTGAAGGCTTGAAAAGTTGGCATCCTTCCACTACGACCAAGCTAGAATCAGGCCTGCGGATTACAAACTAGCACCTCTAAGCCTACCACAAACACTACTATCATTGACCTTAAGGCACCTCAGAAGAGGGGTTCCCAAGTGATAAACGCCTATTGGATCATTCCAAAAGTAGGATGGGAGTCCCAAATCGCTGAGGCTCTTAATGTAACATCAATTATATCCATTGCAAGGGTGGTGGCTCTATCCAAACGAACTACATTAAGGTCCTCCTAAACTCAAAGACCAGCTTATTCTTGGTCAGCCATATATGTTGGGCAATATATGCGGCATTAATAACTACACCGTGAGATAAACAACCCCGTCTATCAACCTCAGTAGGTCTAAGAAGGCCCCAACTAGATCATCAATCTGAACAGTTCGATGGTGAAGACCAGCCATCCTCTCGATATGCCTGGCCCGAGGGCACCAAAAGAGAGAATGTGCCGATGTCTCCTCCTCCCGAGCATAGTAGGGGCACTCTAGTTGGATACTCAGGTCTCTCGCATGCAAGAAAGACCTGGTAGGAAGACGTCTCCAAGCCATCTTCCATAAGAAGAGACTAACTCTTGGGTGCACTCCAAGCTTCCAAATCTATCCACTATCTAGATGTCTAATCGACTGTTGATGGTATAATTGGTAGAGATCAGCCATCACATGCCTCGGTATATAGGAAGATCTCCAGATCCTAATATCCAAACTGTGGTGAAGAGAGGTCACCAACCTAAGTACTTGCAGGCCCATCTACTCTCCAAAATGGCTAATCACCACATCAGACTTCCAACCCTGGCTGTTGGTGTGGAGAAGATCACAAACTCTCATTAACTCGGTCATCTGGATACTAATAAATATTGGCCAACAAACAAATGGGATATTGGCTATCCATGCATCGAACATAATATGCACAAATGGACCATCGCCGACCAGCCTCCTAGTCTAAGGGATTACATCAGAGGCATGCACATAGATCTCCTTCCATATAAAGGAAGCATGCCGACTAATCTGAGGCTCGCCACTAGTCGGCCAAGTGCCATACCTCACCCATATTATCGTGCTCCATATAGACTCAGGGTCAAGCAGAAGTCTAGCAGCATACCAAGCAATCAAAGTCTTCCGCCTTATAATCAACAATTGAATGCCAAGACCACCTCCCCTATAGGTTGGCAGACCACATCCTACACCAGTAGATGTACACCCTACCCCTTCAGACTGCGAACCCCACAAGAAGTTTTGAAACTGCTGCTCAAGCTTATCCACAAAAGTTTTGGACAAAATAGAGTTTGAAAGTAAGTAGACGGGCATAGAGGTGAGAACGGACCTCACCAAAGCGATCTCATCAAGAGAGCCCAGGACTGCCATCCTTCCAGACACTCTCGAACTTTCTACTCTATCCCAACACAATCTGCCCTCCTCAACCTATGACCAGAGATAGGGATCCCTAGATATTGAAGAGCCCCGCTATGCTCGGCCACACCCAATCTATCTCGAATCAAGTGCCACAGTTGCACTTGTTAGGAAGTTGGGCATTTTCATGCATGTAGATTTTTAAAATAAGAATGAAGCAGAAATAATATAGATTAAAATATTTTTAATTAGAGAGGCATGCATAAGATCGCACCTACAAAAGATATCTAACAGGATCTTTATGTGTGAGATGAGATTCAGATCTGAAATTATAAAAGGAGGAAGATTTGATCTTCACCCTATGTGGATAGTTCTTCACCGTGATTTGATGATCCATGAATGTCTTGAAGGTTCTATTGAAGCCGCACACATATTCGGCCTCTACAGATATCCACACGAGGCTGATCTGATTAGAAGATCCTGATCTCATCAGGATTCTAGCTCCCTTGTAGAGATCACTCCTTGGATGTTGAACTTTTTTTATGATTTTTTTCTCTTCTCAAGAGATCATCAAAGATCAAGGAATGAGGAAGATAAGAAAGGAGAGGGGCGAGGATGCTTAGGAGGCATCCAACAACTTGGACGCATTATGGAGGAAGGAGGAGAGACCAATCTGGCTTCTACGCTGATTTTTCATGCACGCCCTTCCTCCTTTTTTTTGTGAATGAACTTACTTCACGTTGATCCTTTCTCACACGATCCACCTTCTTATCTGATAAGGAGGTGCTATTTTAAATCCCTCTTTAAATCCCATGCCATGGGTTTGGCTAGAGTCCTGGGGTGATTAGGACTCTTCTCTTTTTAGCGTTAACCATCTCCTTATGCACTACTTCATCCCATCGCAAAACACAACTCACAGTAATTCTTTATGAGGCATGAGGATGAGTCCCAAAGGAGAAGGACTCTCTCTTTGTGGCATGATTTGTGTTGGACCAAGTCAAACACTTGGTTAGGGTTGGTCCAAATTCAAATAGGTTTGGATTTCTTAAAAATCAAATACTTATTGAGTCCAAACCCTTTTAGACCTATGAAACTCCATCTGACTTAAACTCAGATTAAGTCCATTCAAATTGAATCTTAATTTAATTTGACTAGGACTCAACCTTAATTATTTGATCAAATCAAATAATATAATAATAATTACAAATAAATCTTCCTATAACTCACTAATTGTTAGCAAATCCTCTCTTGTAATTTTTATAAATCAGTCCAATCATCAATCATATTGATAATCGAATCCTATTGCGAATCAAAATCATAATTCAGCTATCCGATTAGTCAGGATCTCTTATATATATGACCCCATAGGTTCTATTCTATCTGATAGTGAGATATATTATGATATCTATCATAAATATCATTGAAACTTCTTCAATGGATTGAAATAATTTCAACTCACTAAATAAAAATTATTGACTATCAAAATAATTCTCATTGATCCCACAACTATCAGTGAAATATAGCAGCATATAATGAAAATTCAATAGAATGGAAGGAATAAACCTCTTAAGTGTAGTTACCGTGTGATATAGTTTTCTATTGTGAGTCCCGATAAGATGGAGGTTATGAAAAATTTGTCAAACCCTATCATCTATCATATACAAGATTTATTCAATTCGAGTTCATATTATGAAATCTTATAAAAATTCTTTTATTATTCACACTACTATGGCCATGGTCTTCAGAACTCAGTCTCATAAATTATATAGGACTACTTCTTATCTATCAAGATCGATAGATTCTATTTATGTGCACATCCTACTCCTACAATAAATCTACTATAGCCAATATATACCGTAAGAATCTAAATGGCTAGGAACTAAATATATGTACAGTCAAACTACAGTAATCCTATTATGAATTGCCAAAGCATCATAGGTCAAAGAATCAATCATTCCACTACAGTATCGAGAAAGTCACTGATAAGTGAGTAGACATCCAAGTGACTTTTCATATTGGTCATGCTCGATACCTTTGTTCTCTAATAACCATCTGTACTCTCACTCCAGTATCTTCAAACTATAGACTTGAGACTTATCTATCTAAAAGAAAGCAATCTGTGCATCAATCTTATCAGATCAATCACTATCTCCATGACGATCTATTGATCGACAGTATTTAAAATTAATCATCAATGATACATACTTTAAATTCTTAACTCTTGAGAATATGTGTCATTATCTTATTAATTTTTGAATGATTCATGGACACATACACAACATGAATGATATTACACTGCCCAATCTTATTATTAAATATTAAGGTCAAGTATAATACTATATCTTAGAAAGAATAAATATATCTGTCAAATTGACTTCTAGGATATACATCTAACAGCACTGATATCTTCGAACTAAAAGTACTATCAATTTGGAAAGATTCATGTTCTGACTTGAAGTGATACAGTAGTCCTCCAAAATCCTCCTAAAATCAATGGCATTCTAGAGTATGGCCCGGCCAAACAGCAGGTAATCATTTGCGAAAAGAAGATGCAACATTGGTTGAACCCCCGAGATGGGAACATAGGGGTCCAAGCCTGTCTCGAGGGAGGCAACATGAAGAGCTCTCGAAAGGGCATCAGTACATATAATAAAAGATAGGGAGAAAGGGACAATTTGGGTGCAGACTAATGTTGGAATGGAAAAACTCTAATGGCATCCCATTAATCAAGATAGCAAATGATGGACTCTAAACACATGCCATAGTCCAGCCTATCCATTAGGGATGGAAATCAAAATCTGAAAGGGCTTCCTTTAGGTTGCGCCAACTCATATGATCATAAGCTCACTTGAGCTTGATTGCCATAAGACTGCAGTGAAGGGTGGTACTGCTGAAATCATGCATAAACTCCTATGCTATAAGAATATTGTCAAAGATGCTATGATTGCCCATAAAAGCATCCAATTTTAGAGAGATCAATTATGGAAGGACAGGCTTTAATCTGTATACCATTAACTTGGCACGGACCTTATATAAGGTTGTGCATAGGCTGATCGATTGAAATAGCCTGGTTCGACTACATCCTATTGCTTTGGTAATAGAGTAATGAAAGTTTAGTTCCAAGACTCCAATATCTGACCGTTGTAAAGAACTCTTGCACAACAGCCATAACCTCAAAACAAATAATGGGCCAATACCTCTTAAAGGCAAGTGGAGGAAAACTATCACCAGGGGCCTTGTCCTCTGCTATAGACCAGAGGGCCCTTTGTATCTCATCCTCGGACACGACCCTTAGAAGATCTCTATTCTCCTGCTCTGAGACACATTGCTGGGAGAGGATGGTTTGAAAGATTGGCTAACCTCGCAACATAGTCCATCTCGACCTGAAGAACCCCATAATCTCCTATCTCAAGGCTTCATCACCAGTAACCCATGGACCCCTGGCCTCCCTAAGCGCTCTGATCTGGTTTCTGGCCTCCATCTAATAGTGGCCTGATGAAGAATTTGGTATTTCAATCCCTTCTCTGATCCATTATATCTTAGACTTCTGCCTTCAGAAACATTCTGCTGTCTCAAAGAGAGTGGTGGGTGGAAAGCATGCTCCGGAGGTCGGCCAGCTTACATTCCATGAGCCTACCCTTGCGATCCTCCTGCTCCTAGAGATTCGATATAGAAGCCTCAATGCCCTCTAGCCACTGAAAATGTCACTCATCTCAATTCTGTTCCATCTTAATAGCCGCCTTCTTGTCAGGTCAAGTCTGTGGGACACTCGATATCTAGCATCACCCCAAACCGACATCCTCCAAACCTCTCTTATAATATCCTAGGATTGAGGATAGAAGAATAAAATTCTCAAATCAAAAAGGACTTTGATAAGAGATAACTATATCCGTGTCAAACAGAATCAAATAATGATCAGAGGTAATTCTTAGTAGGTGATGAATCATGTGAGCTGGATGGCATTGAATCCAACTGGCAATCGCAAGGACCTGATCAATTCTCTCTCACACCTTGGCCCTACCATGATGGTTATTATGCCAAGTAAATCTCAAACTAGTGAAGCAGAGGTTAGTCAATCCATTAGCTTGTATGAATTCTTTCAACTCCCTATGTTCCATTTCCTCCATATATGGTCTACCCTCCCTTTCCTCTTAGGGCCCAAGAATAGAATTGAAATCACCCTCAGCCACCAACGGAACCCCTGGTCATCAAAGTCGACACCTCCTACCATAAGGTACGTCTTTTCCTATACTTAGTGCTAGCATAGACACCATACAAATTTAAGTGAAACCATTCATTTCAATAATAACAATAGTCACTTGTTGGAACATCAATGAAAACATCTACGGATCAACACCAGCCTTTCAGAGAACAATAATACCTCCCAACAAATCTTGAGATTCCACTACATAGAACTCCTAGCTAGGTGAGAACCTTCTCCGAATCCAAGCAAGGCTAGGCCCAGACAATCTTGTCTCCATCAAAACATAGGGATCCGAAACATGCTGATGCATCATTCTTCGAAAGGTAGAGAGGAAAGATGGTTTTCTTGCACCGCTCATATTCCAAAGCAGCACCTTCATCGTGTATCAGAATAAGAGGCTGTTGGGCCTCAAATCAAGTTTGCCGAAGCCCCTCCATCATCTAAAGTTCCTACCACATCAATCTTTGAACTATTTGGGTCGTGACCTCCTTGCAAGGCCCACTTCAGTTGGTCCACCATGTCATCATAGCGTGCCACCAAAGCTTCAGCCAGACAGCCCCTCTCTGAGTTGTGTTGGGTGACAACACCATCCCCTTGGACTGGTTCTCCGACACTCATAGGAACGATCGGTACCACCATAAACAGGGCCATCTCCCCGAGCTCCTTCCTATGCCATGATTCCTGAGAGTCTTCTTTCGAGCTCTCCGAAACACTCCTCTTCCTGGATGTGGGCTCATAAGAGCCCACCAGAGATGGTGCTAGACACTAGCTTGGAACCTCCAGCGACATTGCCATCGGACAACCATGGCAAGCTTGAAATCCAATGAGCTCCATGACCATCCGCTTCTGACTCCACCCTTTCAACATCGATCCGAGATCCTTTGAGAGTTCTCCACTAGAGCCCTTCGTTGAACTCGCCTGGGCCGACCTTCTGATTGGGCTCCATGCTCATTTCAACCTCAACCCACCAATATCAGACATATAGTGGTCCGTTAGGCTGGACTTGTCTCCCAAGCCCATAGCAAACACCATCAATTTTAGGTCCAAGTTAGCTAGCAACTAGAATCCATTTAGTGAGTCGACTCGCTTAGCACAGTTCAAGTTTGAACCATCTTGACTCTTCTTTGGTGAATATCGTCGAGCTACCTTCAGTGGCTTCTACCAACCATCGATATCTAGCAGCAAGCTAGGAGAGATCGTCAGTGTTGAATTTTGGCACTTCAAATTTGATCCACAATAGAGAAGTTTAAGATAGAGAAGCCCAAGGTGTACAGCCCGTAGGCATGCGCGGCCCATAGGCACGGCCCAGGATGTGTGTGCCATGTAGTCTATCACACAGTCCATCGCACAGTCTAGGAGGCAGGAGTCATGGTCCATGTGTGGGTGCATGGTCCATTGTCATGGTCTATATGCGATCCAATGCTGTTGTGCATGATCGAATGGCTACGTATGTGTGCGAGCGCGATCAGATGGCTATGGGCGTGTGTGTGAGTGATCAGATGGTCTGAGGGTTCTGGAGTCCCAATAGGAGTCAATTTTAGAATTTTTTAAGGGGCCTACAGTGGTGGAACACATTGTAGTGGCTTAGAGCATGATTAGAGAGGCTAGTAGTGGCCAAAGAGAGCCTCCTTGGGGGGTTTTGAGAGCTTTTTAAGAATTTTATGCTTCTTGTTGAGAGAGAGATTGATGTACGGGTTGAGAGAGTGTGATCTCCTCTTATATTTATTCTTTCTTTCATAGTGAAGCTTACATGCCCCATTAAGATAAGCTTTGGGCTGATCTATGTATTTGATTGTATCTTTGTACATCTCTCTTCTTCCTTCCTCCAGTGGTATCTACACTAGCATTTGTGATCTTCGGTAGGGAGATCTGTATTCTGCACTCATGAGGGATCCCTCCCAACAGCTAGTTACTTTGGTTGAACCAGATGAGAGGAAGAGAAATTTGGGCAGGAAAAACCATGTTGGGATCCACCTTCTTCCTCGACTTCGTCAGATGAAAGAATAATGTCCTGCAAGCCAATCGTATGTACGATGCGATGGGATATTTTCTGTAATTTATCTTTCAAACTCATATATTTGACATTTATTATTAGATATTTTGATTCAATATATGCTGCATCTTAATACTTGTTTAAGATTATAATGAACCCCATAGATTAGGATAATGGTTTCAGATATTAGGTTCTGACCATGCAGCAGAAAGAGATTTTTAAAAATTTAAAATCAAACAAGTCAATAGCTTTAATAGTTAAAACTATCGAGCTAAAATCCAAACTCTAGAATCACCTTGCCGATGTCGATCAAAATAAATAAGCATGCAAAAGGGATAAAATTTTACTTCACCAAAAGGATAATGTGGCATGTTGGTGATCTCTATAAGACTCCAAAGTCGAAGCCCTTCAACAGTGATCCACACGAAAGTTGTCCAAGGTTCTTCTTAACCAATGTGCAGCCACAGCCTTGTCTTCTTAAGAACATCGTCGACTTCGAACTCGAGAAACGATCACACCAAAGTCCAGTTGCTTTCGATTTTGCCATCAAAATCATGTCAAGAAGATCTCTTCAGATATCTCACAATCTAGGATTAGATTTTAAGCTCCAACACATGAAAAAATTAAACCTTAGGGCACACTAGCAACACTTGCTAATTCTCTCACCACCCTTCTTACAACTTTTGCCACTCAATTTTTTTGCTTTTTTCTCAGATTTTTTTTTGATTTACATGCCACTTATCTCTAGTTTTCATCCAAAAACTCAGCACTTGGGCCATGTGGGACGTCCCATTTAAATAAGGGACCAAGGGACGTGAGAAGGATCAAGGGGTGCCAACCTTTGGCGCTCCACTTTCTCATACAGTGAATAAATTTACTGTGTATTATTTTTGGCATAGGAGAGCCTTCACATAGAAGGACTCCTCCTCTTCTGTGCCTCATAAAAATCTCATATAAATTTGGCATTAAATCAAAAGGTATTTGATAAGAGTTTAAGGCAACGCGTAATGATAAGAGCCTTCATTAAGAAGGACTCTCCATCTTCACATGCTAATTAGAGTGGGGCGGCAATATTATTTTAGCGTGGCATCTGGTGAACACAGAGGAGTCCTTCTCTACTTGAAATTATTTTAAGTTAGATAAGAATCTAATCAAAATAGACCCAATCCCATTAGGTTAAAGACAACTGATCTAGGTTAGCTTAAACACTTTGATCTAAACTAATTTAGGAACTTGGGTTAATACAATATACTAGCATATCAAATTAACCCTTTAAATTTATATTAAATTTTAATTAAATTAGATCAAGACTAAATCTTAAAGTGTGTGACTCATTAGGTTCTAAATCTAGCCACCAGTCGACCCAGACTTTTGATGTAACCCTAATCCGATTAGATTAGGTCACCCGAAGAGTCTCAATCAACTAGGACTCTTCCTAATTAATTTTGAATTAAACTCTTTTAATTTTAATAAGTTCATAAGTCAAGATTAATGTCTAGCAATATGTCATGACTATCCGAAAGATTAAAATTTTGNTAAAAAAA
>KE505733.1:250316-263355 GCA_000441515.1 Elaeis oleifera
ACACTATTCCCAACAAGCCACAATTCCTATTTTTTAGGCATGTAATAAAGATAGGATTAGGTGTGAGATTAGGATCAATGTGGAGGTGCTTGAGGCGTTAAATATTTCACACAAAAGATGAAGTGCGTGGAGATGAATTTCTAGTCAAACTAGGAAATTTTGAATCTTGGTTCAAATCCCTAACTAACTCTTGGATCCATCCTAACTAACTTAAGAATTAGTTATAACCAAATAAGTAATCAGGTCCTAGCCTAATTAGGAATCCAATTAGATCCTAATTCAATTAGAAAATTAGTTAGGCTAAATCCCAACATACTAGGGTTTGATTTCTTGGATATAAGATCATCTCATAACCAATAGGGTTTGATCTAATCTAGCCTGTTATCCAATAAGACTTGATCCAATAAAATTCAAAATAAATTAAATTAAATCTTATTCAATTAAATCTGATTAGAACCCCACAGATTAATCATATTGAGCCCTATTGCAATCTAATTGCAAATTAAATCCTCCTAAAAATTCACTAATCCTTAGTGAATTGAACATTGCAATTTTTGCATTGATTTAATTATCAATCAAATTGATAATTAAATCCTATTGTGATTCATAATCGCAACTCAACCATCTAATCAGTCAAAAATCTTTTTTGTGTTGACCTCATAGATTCTATTCTATCTGGTATTGGGGTATATTGTGATTCCTATCATAAATATCATCGAAACTCCTTTCAATAGATTGGAACCATTCTAACTCTACCCATCAAGGATCATCAATCATTAAGATTCATGGACCTCACAATCTATTAGTGACACCTAGCAGTATATAGTGGCAACCCAGCAGAATAAACGTGATGAACCTCTAGTATAGTTAACATGTGATACAGTCTCTCTATCGTGAGTTTCGACTAGATGGAGGTCATCAAAACTCATCAAACCCCATCATCAGTCATATGTAAAATTTATTCGACTCGAGTTCATCCTGTGAATACTCATAAAAGTTTTTTTCCATCAATCATACTGTCTTGGTCAAAAAATTTTGAACTCAATCTCATAAATCACATAGGACTACTCCTTTTCGCTAAGATTGATAGATCCCATCCAGATGCTCATTCTACTCCTACACTGGATCAACTATCGCCAACATCCACTACAAGAACTCATTGAGGCCATATTTATATGTAGTCAAACTCTAGAAGTCTTACTATGAGCAGCCATGGCAACACAGATCAAAGGATCAGTCATACTACTGCAATATCGAGAAAGTCATTAACAAATGAGAAGATATCCATGTGATTTTTCGTGTTGGTCATGCTCAGTGCTAGTTGTTCTGTAACAATCACCTACACTCTCGCTCTAATGTTCTTATACTACAGATTCGAGACTTATCTATCCAAAGAAAGCAATCCATACATTGATCTGTTCGGATCAATCACCATCCCCATGATGATCCTATGATCAGAAGTAATTTAAGAATTAACCATCAATGACACATGCCTCAAATTCTTAACTCTTTGAGAATATATGTCATCATCTTATTAATCCCTTGAATAATTTATGGGTACATACAATATGAATGATTATTAAAATTGGCTGTTAAGTATAAAATCATGTCCTAAAATTATGATATACATCGGCCAAGATTAGCTTCTAGGGCATACACTTAAAAATCTTTCACGTGCACTAAAGCCAATCTGTCGTTTATTTAAGCCCCATCTTCTTAAGATAGACTTTGACCTTCGGCAGACTAAGTGACTTGGGCCTACCACATCCTATATGGAGTCTACTCTCTGTATTTTTATATATTTCTACTCGAGGTAGTCGCGTATACCGCTGCTCTATGTACTTAGACTTTTGATGAGATCTTGGCTTATTAGTGCGGACTATGGGCCATTGTCTTTACGGTATGGTGTCATAGCATCTGATAGTATGACATCCAATTTTGCAACTAACATAAGAAGCATAATGCATCCTATACATCTACAGTGTATTCAACTTTCATTGATCAGTTGCTTGGAATCCTTCCAATATTCTGAATCAAAAACACATCCTGATGTAGACATTCTATCATCTGCATCAGACATAAAGTCTAAATCATTGTATCCTTCCACTCTTAGTTCTGACCCTTCTACAAAGATCAGGATTGAACCCTTAGTGCTTTTCAAGTACTTAAGGATATTTTTACGGCAATCCAGTACTCCTAGCCTGGATTCGACTGATGTCTGCTTGTGACACTCACAGCAATGGCTATATCAAGTTGAGTACATAGCATGACATACTCCTATGCCCAAGAGGATAGCAGACCCCTCTTGAAGGTTTCTATACTGAACGCTTTCAGCATCTCCCTATGTATTTTCTGTAAAAATTCAAGCATTCTCTTAGATCTATCTCTAACTTTTTATTTTAGAATATGGGATGCTTACCTTAGATCTTTTATGAAGAATTTTATATACAACCATATTTTAACCGATGTCAGCACGGGATACTCCCATTAACCTTTATCTAAATATATGGGTCCTCCTCATTCTCGATGAAATCAAATAATTTGATCACACCATTGAAACGAATGTTTCAACTCCGAGATACTTGCTTAAGTCTATATATGGACCTTTGCATTGTGACCTCTATCATTGAAGTAAAATCTATAGGCTATTCCATATAGGTATCTTTTCAAGATATCCATTTAGGAAGGCTATCTATGCATCCTTTTCTCTGGGTTGATGTCTAACATCATCTCGTTGTAGATCTTGAGATCATCTTTATGTTTTCTATCTCTTATAAGAAATATTTTTCTACATCTTCTTAAACATATCGAGTACCTTTCATAAGGATGGGAGATCCTATATGATCTATGAGGTGGAGAAGGTACTATATGTACTGGCTCATCATGAATAGATTTTACAGGTCCTATGGCTCGTTGCTGTTAAGTGACTCTCTCTATTATCCTCCCACTATCTCTATTTTGGATAAACTATTTTCTAAAAAGATAGCATGATAGCTCATAATCAAATTATGATCCTCTGAGAAGAAAATATATTATCTCAAACTCTTTTATTATATCCTATGAAACAAGCTTTCATAGACCTAGCCTCTAATTTATCTGCCTGTTGTCCTTGACACGGGCTGGACATTCTCAAATCTTGAAATGATCAAGACTCAATTTTTTACCTTACCATATCTCATATGATGTGATGGGAACGGATTTAAAGGACATCTTATTCAATAGATAATTTTAAAGCATGTCCCTAAAGAAACAAAGGTTAAATCAGTGAAGTTCATCACAGACTGGACCATATCTCATATAGCCCTATTCTTCCTCTTAAATACCCCATTGAGCTGAGGTTTACTAGGAGAGGTCCATAGTAAAACTATGCCATTTTTCTTACAATAATCGAGAAATTCTCTATTTTGGTATTATCTCCTCGATCTGATCGAAGTACCTTTAGAATTTTTCTGATTTACTTCTCTACTTCGCATCTAAATTCTTTGAACTTTTTAAAGATATCAGATTTGTATCTCATATACATATCCATACCATGACTGATTATCGATAAAGATAGTAAAGTAGAGATAACCTCCCTTGACTGGCACATCAAATGCACCGTACACATCAAATGTGCATAAGGGCAAGTATATCAGTGGTCCCTTCCCCTTGTCTCATAAAGGGCAGTTTAGTCATTTTGCTCAAAGGGATGATTCACAGACTAGATATAACTTAATAATCAATGAGCCCAAGAGTCCATATTTTTTCAGTCTGTTAATCATTTTTTCTCCTATATGACCTAGCTTAAGGTACTACATGTACTTCAAGTTTATCTCAACTATGGATCTCTCAAACCCAATGGCACTCACTGTTTGCTCAAATATGTTCACAGATGTATCACCATACAAATAATAGAGACTATCTTTAAGAACTAAATACAAATGATAGTCGTAGAGGTTAGGTGCCCACGACCACAGTGCAACTCTTGTCCTATTGCCTATATAAAGGGTTACTTCACCTTCCCTCAGCCCTTTGTCTTCCCTTAGACTCTGTGCTAAAGTGCATAAATAGGCACTATAGTCTAATACTCAACTGAAAGAAGAGAAAATCATAAGATCAATTTTTGAGCAATTTTGACATGCCTTCTCAAGATGTGTCTTTTTTTTAGGCTCTCCAGATATGTACCTTTGAACTTTTCAAAGTTCCTTAGTTACCAACATATTGACAAACTCAGATAAGGTGCCTGCATAATTATTCATATGATAGTTTATCATAAACTATCCATACAAGTCAGAAAGGAATTGTAAGATCAAATCCACTAGCAATTTATTGTGCATGGTCATGTCGAGCTACTCAAGTTCCTTAATATCCTTGATCATTGTTAAACAGTGATCATGGATTGACTGTCCATCACGTATCTTATGCACTGTGCGACTCTGATCATCTCACAACTTTTATAGATGAATCAGCATGTCATTGGTGGTATACATATCTTTATGCATGCATTGAAGTTCATCATGCATGGACTCCAATTTACAGCACCTATCTCTATTGTCATTATCCATCTACTTGTCAAGTTTAGCTCGTTGACTATGGATTAGGCGGACTGATAGCATAGCGATAACCTGTTCGAGAACATGGCTTAATTTCAAAACTAAAATAATTCTTAGATTTTTGAGCTAGACTATGTAATTGGTTTCGATTAAACAGTTGATATCTAGGATTCGAGCTAGAGGGTTAGAAGTTGAGATAATAAATCATAAAGGATAAAGATTCTAATTAGATATTTGTACTTATTTTTATGATTTATCCTAGGAATTTTTAGAACAAATAGGCTCCCACTATTTAGTCAGATACCTCACATTCTCCAGATGGATAAATGAAAATCCTAATACGATAATTGAATTTCTAATGGGTGCCGCAATCCCACCGATGTCATGTACCTCACTTGATAGATATTGATAATACGAACACTGATGCATGGATAACTTCTTTTCCAGATGTTTCTCTAAGCATGTAGCAGCGACTTGATCTCTAAGTCATGTGGGCTCACTTGATAGATATTGATCATACTTCTTAGTTAAGCCTGACCCACCATTTACAAGCAAATGCAAAGCCGTCATTGGATCCCTTACCTGATAGATATTAGGCCCAACCCCATCCTTGTCCTAGAGCAACTCTTTGCTAATAGAGTGGTTACGTGTTTTCGATGTAACTGAACCATTGTGACCAGCTGCGAACAATCAATACTAGTAGCACGCCCGCATATCTACAATGATGGAAGACCTCTGGACTTAATATTCATAGGGAGGTTTAAGTTAGGTTTCATCTAATCAGTCAACAAATAACTGATCTAATTGGTATGGGCTAAATCAAACCACCAAGAAACTATATTCAAGACTCGATCTTTCAAATTGGCCAGATAAGTGGAGATCAGTGGGGATCCCCCCGTTGCTTTCCTTAGACACCAATAAATTGATCAGATCAGCGAACGAAACCAATTATATAACCAACTTTCAATTACTTACCTTAAACACCAACTGGTCAATTGATCTAAATAGGTCGGCTTAGGTGAATCAAGCTTAAACTACAGAGTCGAATTAGGTCCTTAAATTAGTTGATTCTACATATGGATGTTAATCGATTTGATTTACAATAATTGTATGATCTTAAGCTCTATTGACCTAATCCTAATCAATACTTGACTTGGTTTGATTAATCACTAAATCGATTTAGATCCGTTATGATCAAATCAAAAACTCTAGGTGTAATCCAATTACATAATCTAATTTGATCTACCCATGACCAATCCCTCGTGCACAACCATAAATTTCAGATCTTAAATCTAAATTTTTAGATTTAAATTATTTGCATGAAAGTAAGTTTTGGATCGTGAAATATATTTTAGATCATGCATACAAATATATATCACATATATGAATAAATTCAGATCATAAAACTAATTTCAGATATAAACATATAATCATATATCATATATATAATCAAAATCCAGATCATACAAATAATTCATACCTAAGCATGCTTTCATATATCATATATATGAATCAAAATTAGATCTCAAAACCTTTTTTAATCTAAACTAATAGGTATACATCTTATGTATTGATTAAAAATTAGATTTTGAAAATTTTTTTCAAATCATGCATGTTATTTTCATACATATGAACTCGTGGCTCTGATACCACTGTTGAAATTTTTAAGATGCTTGTGCATGTGGATTTCAAAATATTTTTAAAATCAAAATGCAGCAAAATAAGAGATTAAAAACTTTTAATCTAAACATGTATACATCATATGTAAGCACCTAAGGATCTAGTTCATATATAGAAAATAATACAATTTGATTTTTAATCTGAAAATAAACATGCGATCGGATCGCGTACTTATTTTGCTTTTCTTTCTTCAAGTCTGGATCTTTTCACGGGCCGATCTTCATCTGTGATCTAATGATATCAGATATCTTCAATAGATCTCTTAAAGCCGTACAAGCATCTGACCTCTATGGATATCCATACAAGATCTTGATCTGATCAGAAGTCTTTAATCTCACTGAGATGCTAGCTCCCTTATAGAAATCGCATCTTAATGGTTGATGAGAATTCTTTTTTTCTCTCAAGATACTCTTAGAGAAGAAGAAGATCAGGAGGAAGGAAGAAAATATGAAGAAGAACAAGAAGACCCTTTCTTTTCTTCTTGAAACGACGCACATGATCTTTACATTGGAGATCTAGAGAAGATCCCTTTCTGCTCTTTTCTTCCATATATGAGAGAACCCTTCTCTCTTCTTTTTTTCATGCCATGAAGAAAATATGTTTTCTTCTTCCTTTGTACGCCTCCAAAAGGAACATTTTCTTTCTAAAATCAGACCGCAGGAAGGAAGACTCTTCTTCCTTTCTTCAGCCCAAGAGGAAAACCTTCTTCCTCTCCTTTTCTTCATGCCAAAAGCTCTCCCTTTTTCTAATTTTTCTGCTTGAGAACCAGCAGGTTTCTCAACTTAAAACCAGCAACATCCCATGTTGAAAAGCCCTTTAAATGGGCATGTAGTAGAGATTTGATTAGGAGACATGGGGGCGTCCAACTCTTGGACGCCTCCCTCTTTCATGCATGTAATGACTCCTATGTTGTGTAGGAGTTAGGGCGGCCACAATTCCTATTTTCTAGGTGTGTAATAAAGATGGGATTAGGCATGAGATTAGGATTGGCGTGGAGGTGCTTGAGGCATCAAATATTTCACACAAAAGATGAAGTGCGTGGAGATGGGGTGGGTAGCCAAGAAAAGATGAATTTCTAGTCAAATTAGAAAATCTTGAATCTTGGTTCAAATCCCTAACTAACTTTTAGATCAATCCTAGCTAACTTAGAAATTAGTTATAACCAAATAACTAATCAGGTTCTAGTCCAATTAGGAATCTAATTAGGTTCTAATCCAATTAAAAAATTAGTTAGGCTAAACTCCATCAAACTAGGGATTGATTTCTTGGATATAAGGTCATCTTATAACCAATATGGCTTGATCCAATCAAGTCCGTTATCTAATAGGGCTTAATCTAATCAAATTCAAATTAAATTAAATCTGATTAGAACCCTAAAGTTCAATCATATTGAGCTCTATTGCAATCCAATTGCAAATTAATTCCTCCTAAAAATTCACTAACCTTAGTGAATTGAACATTACAAATTTTGCATCGATTTAGTCATCAATTAAATTGATAATTAAATTCTATTATAATTCATAATCGTAATTTAACCATCTGATCAGTCAAAAGTCTCTTTTGTGTATGACCCCATAGGTTCTATTCTGTTTGGTAGTGTGGTATATTGTGATCCCTATCACAATATCATCGAAACTTCTTTCAATGGATTGAAAATATTTCAACTCTATCCATCAAGGATCATCGATCATCAAGATGATGCTCATGGGCTTTACAATCCACTAGTGACACCTAGTAGTATGTAGTAGCAATCCAATAAAATAAATGTGATGAACTTCTAGTATAGTTAACGTGTGATACAGTCTCTTTATCGTGAGTTCTGACTAGACAAAGATCTTGAAAAACTCATCAAACTCCATCATCAATCATATATAAGATTTATTCGACTCAAGTTCATTCTGTGAATATCTATGAAAACTCTTTCTATCAATTACATTACCTTAGCCAAGGACTTCTAAACTCAGTCTCATAAATCATATAGGACTAATCCTTTCCGCTATGGTTGATAGATCCCATCTAGATGCTCATCGATTTTTACAGTGGACCAACTGTTGTCAATATTCACTACAAGGACTCATTAAGGTTATATTTATGTGTAGTCAAACTCCAGCAGTCTCACTGTGGGCAATCATGATACTGCAGATCAAAAGACCAGTCACACTCTCATAGTATCGAAAAAGTCATTAATGAGTGAGCAAACATCCATGCGACTTCTCATGTTGGCACGCTTAGTTCTAGTTATTCTCTAACAACGATCTACACTCTCGCTCCAGTGTTCTTACATTACAGACTCAAGACTCATCTATCCGAAAGAAGTGATCCGTACACCAATCTGTCCAGATTAATCACCATCTCCATGATGATCCTGTGATCAGGAGCAATTTAGGAGTTAACCATCAATGACACATACCTTAAATTCTCAATTCTTTGAGAATATGTGTCATCATCTTGTTAATCTCTTGGATGATTTATGGACGCATACAACATGAATGGTTATTAAAACTATCCGTTAAGCATAAAATCATGTCCTAGAATTATGATATGTGTCAGTCAAGATTGCTTACAGAGCATACATTTAACATAGGATTCACTTGCTAGTCGAATTTCAGATTCATTGATTAATTGGTGTCTAAGGCAAGTGTCAAAGATGGTTATTTAATTAGATCAATTTGCTCATCTGGCCAAGTTGTTGGTGTTTAAGGAAACATCAGAAAACCTTCCACTTACTTACCTGATCAATTTGATCTATTGAGTTTCGAATTTGGATTACTTATTGTTGTAGATACTACAAAGGCCTTCCTTTATGCTAAGCCAATTCCATGTCAAAAATTGTAGTGAATTTGTTGTACAACCACAAGGCTTATTATGAGGATTAATGTGGGGTTATCTTAGTGCATGGTTGATGCTTACGGTATTTTGAATGTATTATTTGTTATATAACCACAAGGACAGAATTATTCAGATATGACTATATGAAAATGAAGGGTCTGACTTAACTAAAATATTATAGTTTGTTATGCAACCATAAGGCTATAGATATTTTAGAGGCAAGGTTAAGTTGAGAGTTGCATAAGATGTAATTGAAAAGAGTTCCTACCTTTGAACTGATGAAGGTTTGTTGTGCAACTATAAGGCCTTCTGTAAGGAATTAGGATCTCAATCCTACAAAAAAAACCAATAAGGATTCTCATTTATCATAGGAGAGGGTTATGGTATTCGATAAAATAGTGAAAGACAGAATTAGACAAAAGTTCTAATCTAGTTGTACATATCATCATGAGTTGTCTACTTATATTATATTCTTGTTATTGTAGATTTAACTGCATAATGGCATCTTCACTTTCACTGTGTGGCATTCTTGATGCCAATAAGTTGATCGGACCAAATATGTGGATTAGTTGAGAAATCTGAGAATTATTCTCACTCAGGAGAAAGTCTCCTACATTCTGGATATCCCTGCATCTGATTCAATCGGTGAAGATGCTATTGAGGAGGAAAGGGCTATATATAAAATGTGATAAGATGATAGTATGACTGTCAAATGCATCATGCTTGCCTATATGGGAAATAAGCTTCTGAGGCAACATGAAGGTATGGATGTTCCTTCCATACTCCTTAACTTAAAGGAGCTATATGGAGAATAAAGTTGTACTGCTAGATATGAGATATTTAAGCAATTATTCTATATTAGGATGAGTGAAGGCATATCTGTGCAAACCCATATCCTGAAAATGATTGATTTGATCACTTATCTAGGATAGTTAGATTTTGCCATGGATGGTAAGCTTAGTCAGGATTTGATCCTGTAGTCACTTCCTAAATTCTTCTAATAGTTTGTCATAAACTATTATCTGAATAAACTGATCACAAACCTGCCTGAGCTGCTCAATATGTTAGGGACAGCTGAAAGTTATTTCAAGGGTGAAAAGGCTTCTGTTATTCTTGTGGATAAGATCTCTAAGAAAAAAGGCAAAAAGGATTCAAAAAAAAAGATGAACTCTAAGACTGGCATCTCTAAGAAGAAGACGAAGAAGGTCTCTACTGTTAGATGAGGGCTCTAGAAGCTAATTGTTGGCTAACATATTTTGTATTTCTAGGACTTAACTTAGTACTTGTAATATTTTATTATTAATAAAGGTATTTTATTCCAATCATATTTATATATCCATGATTTATCTTAGAAATTAACAAAGATGATTTGTATATTCTCAAAATGTTGAGAATTTGAAACATATATTATTATTAGAAGTTAGTTTTAAATACTTTCAATCGAAAGATCGTCATGAAGGATAGTGATCAATCTATTTAATATTGATACACAAATCACCTTCTTTCTAGACAGATGAGTCTCCAATTTATAGTGTAGGGATATTGGGATGAAAGTGCAGGTGGTTGTTAGAGAACAACTTGCACTGAGTGTGACCAATATGAGAAATCAATTGAATATCTACTCACTCGTCAGTGATTGTCTCGATACTGCAGTGGTGTGAGTGGTCCCTTGACCTATAGTGTCATCGACTATTCGCAGTGAGGCTACTGAGTTTGGCTATACGTTCTTTTGGTCTCTAGCTATTTGGGTCCTTGCTGTGTATATTGGCTATAGTAGATTCAGGTTTACTGTTGTGAGTAGGATGCACCTAGATGAAATCTATCGACTTTGGTAGAAAGAAAAATCTTATATGGTTTGCAATACTGAGTTTTGAAAGTTTTTGACCAAAGTAAGTATGAATACTGAAAAGAGTTTCCATAGAATTCACAAGTGAACTCGAGTCGAGCCAATCTGGCATATGATTGATGATGGAATTTAACGAGTTCTCCATGACCTCTGTCAAGTCGGGACTCATGATAAAAGAACTGAATCACATGATAACTACACCTAGGGTTCATACTTTTATTCTACTGGATTACCACTACATACTGCTAGGTGTCACTGGAGGATTGTAAGACTCATCGGATGTCGTCTTGATGATTGATGACCCTCCAAAGGTAGAGTTCAAATTGTTTCAATCTATCAAAAGAAGTTTCGATGATATTATGATAGAAATTATAATATATCTCACTATCAGATATAATGAAACCTAAGGGTTCACACATTAAGAGATTTAATCTTGAATTAACCAATTGGGCTTGTGAAGTTATAATTGGGTTAGGATTTAGTGAAGTCTTATTGGGTTTAGGAGAACTATACTAGCACATGGTTAAATTCAATTCTTCTTTGGACTTGAATTTCTTATTAGATAAGGATTAGATCAAGTCCATAGCCTTGAACCTAATCTAGATCCACTTTGATTTGGATTTAGAGGGGCACCTATTTGAGGACCCAAAAGGATTGGATCAAGCCAATGAGTTGGCAAAAAAATTATTTATTTTTCTCCCTTGATATTTCTTTTTTGGCGTGGATTAATTGAAAAGAGAAGAGGAGAAGAGGTGCATGCCTCCTTTTTCAATTTTGGAAAGTCCAAGGGGCGCACGCCCCTTTGGAGTTGGTGTAGAAAAATGAGAGGGGTGCACCCCCTCTTTGCTTTGGTGTGGAAAGAGAAAGAGAGAGGGTCAACAACCCTTCTCTTGTGTGCACAAAAATCCTAAGGGGCGCCAAAAGAGAAAGAGAGAGGGTCAACACCCCTAATCTTGTGCGCACAAAACCCTAAGGGGTGCCAACCTTTGGCACCCCTTTTGGCCCCTTTTCTTGCCTTATGGGATGAGGGTGCCCCCTCATCTTGCCTAATAAGGTGTGGGTGCCCCCTCTACTTGCCTTATAAGGTGTAGGGCCATTCCAATTTGGTCTGATTTTCTTGAAAAAAAAATCAAATTAAAAGGTAAGGGACCTTATGAGATAAGGACTAGCCTTTTTAGCCTGATTGGAGATTGATTTAGAATCAAGAAAATGCTCTATTTAAGAGATAGTCTCCTAGGGTTTGAAAAATAATTGAGAATCCAAATCTAAACCCCTCATCATCTCCATGCCATCCTCTCCTTCTCCTCTCTCTTCAACATCCAAGGGTAGGGCGTCCCACCTTCCCACACGTCCAAGTTATTGGCTGATCTCATCTACATCAAGAAATAGAGAGAAAGGCTACAGTTCAAATATTAAGATCGCGGATAAAGATCAACAGTTGATCGAAGATCCAAAAGACTGAGATTCATCTTAGAGAAGATGAATCTAAAATGAGAAGAAAAGTTCAAGATTGATACCGGTGGATATCTATAGAGGTTAGACACGTGTGCGGCTTAAGAACCTTCAGATCTACGATCATCGGTTGCAGTGTATTTCGACTCGCACAAGGTATTGAGATATGTTCTTAATTTTTTTTGTATTTATTTTCAGATTATATGCATGTCTTAGATCCAGGGCTCGGGTAGATATAGATTAGATATATTGCATGTAAGATTAAAAGATTTAACCTAGATCGATTTTTGCTACTATTTCAAATCAATTTTTGAAATCTACGCATGCAAGTCAACCCATATTCTAACGGTAGTATCAGAGCCAGATTCTTTATGACATGTTTAATCTGATTTTTATATTAGATCTGAAAGTTTAAATGGTTTAATATTGATCTTGTGCTGGTATAAGATTGTCCTGATATAGGGTTAACCCCCCATATTGAAAAGATTGTCCTGACACAAGATTGATCTATTTTAAAATTATTCTTAAATAATTAAATCAATTTTTAGATTTAAAATAGATGTATGTGATATATCTTTATTCTTATTAAATCTGAAATTAGAATGATTAAAAATTTGCATAGGACTGGTATAAGGTTACTTGATATAAAGTTTACCTCTATATTGAAAAGATTGTCCTAGTTTGATATGAACTGATTTTT
>KE505734.1:53744-65113 GCA_000441515.1 Elaeis oleifera
AATTAACGGAGACTCTGGTGAAGAGTCCCATTGGATGGAGACTCTGCTGAAGAGTCCCACTGGACGGAGACTCTAGAAAAAAGTCCCACTAGACTTGGACTCTATCATTAATAAAAGATTAATTAGTGATTAGATCACTAATTAGCTCAATTTGATTGAGTATTAAAGTCTGGAAGAAGTCTGATTGAATTTGATTCAATCAAGTCTGATTAGGTTATGAGATGACCTAATCGGTAAGGAAGAAATGATCCTGATTTGATCGGATCTATGACTCAATTAATTTATTAATTTGATTAAGTTTAATTTAGATCATAGAAGTTTAATTATATTAGGTTCATCATATTTTATTTGGGTCTAATTGGATTGGGTTTGAAAGAAATCCAATTAGTTAAACTCTAGAGTCCCAAATGAATAGGACTCTATCCCTTGCGCCACCTAAATTGTATCATATCTTTTTTCACCGCACAAAATTAGTTTGTATGTGAGAAAATTAAAAAATAATCCTTCTTTTATTTTCCATTAAGGATAGGAATTGGTTGGTTTTGATTTGAATTCAAATTAGTTTGAATTTCAACTTAAAATCTTATCTATATCCTTCCACACATCGGCTGCTTTTGAAGGGGTCTATTGTGTATGATAAAAGGAGGTCTTTCCAATTGATGTTTATGCCTAATTTTCTTTAGTAAGTCCCTCTTTAAGTTAGATAGGGGTGAGAAAAAGTTGGAGCCAAATTGAAATTCAAAAGAGTTTGAATTGCAACAAACTCCAGCCCTTATCCTGTTTAATCAGGTTTGTGCGACAACCATAATAAGGCCATAATTTTGTGTACCAAATGATAGAAACTTTTCACCATGAGAAACCAGAGAGAAGAGGGTCAAAAATACTATTTTGAGATGTGAGGATTTGGTGGTTTTCCTTCCTTCTTGGTGTGAACAAAAGAGGAGACCGTTCTCCTCTTGGGTGAGAGACCTAGAATTATTCTAGTTTTTGGATGAGAAAAAATCAAAGAGAAGAGAGTCTTCATCTAGATTTTCTCCATCATCCAGTATTCTCTTCTGATCCATCTTCGATATCAAAAAGATTCGAGGTGATCGAAGAAAGAGATCAAATCAGATCTGCCATCAGAAGCTGACTACACGAGCTAGCACTCCCGTGGAGGGCTGATCGATTCGAGGAGCTTCGTGTGGACCATCCATAGAGACTGGATGCTTGTGCAGCTACGGACAATCAGAAAGGACTTTTAGATCCATGTTCTCAATTATGAAGTTTGACTACCCATGCTCAGATATTGGGTTCGGACCCTAGAAGTGGTCGATTAGATTTATTACTAAATGCTGTCTTTTCAGTTGACATGTTTGTCATTTTAGATTCATATTTTTATGCATATAAATTTATGTCATAAATCCGTTTGTAGAAGTTTTAAGATCAGATCTTATGTATGTATTTATAGATTAAATAGTTTAATCTAATATTTTTTGTTAAAATTTTAAATATGTGCATGAAACTCCTACGCATCCTAACATAAAACCCATGGCTGGATTCTCCTCAAAATCCACTAACCATAGTGCTTTAATAAGGGGAAGTGCTACCTTTAAATATGTCGTGACATCTTTCCACAATGTAGAATTCAAAACCAGATTTTTAATTTTTTACCTTCATCTTCTTTTGCAAACCTACTTGATTTCCATTCTTGAGAACTAAACATGTTCATTAAGGACCCTTTTGCTCACTAAGGCATCCCAATGTCAAATATGTAGTAGCAAATCGAGTTGCTCTAGGCCTAATCAAGTCCCTTCCTTTGATAAATTCCTTCAACATAGAATAAGCATGACTTTTGAATAAATGTAAGTGGTGATCTTTCTTGCCTTTAGAATTGTCTCCTTATGGATGATGATCTTCTTCTCAAAGTTCTCTAATATTAAATCAATTCAATGAGTAGTACAAGGTGTTCAAAATGACCTCTTTATCTTTTCCATCAACATATCCCGTGCCTTCTTGTAATTGGCAACATTGTCAGTAACGACTTGTACAATATTTCCTCTCCAACCTGCTCCACAATATCATCTAACATTTGAAAAGATTTTGAAATTTTGAGGATATCAGATGCATCAGTTGAAGATAAAATACTAATCCCTTTGGACTATTAACCATAAATTAATAATCAAACATCCTTTTTATCCATCTAGCCATTTGACATGATACTGCAACCTGTTGTTTTCCACTCTATCTTGTATTCCTTAATATTCAGCATTGTATGAGTGACTTCTTGCTTCAAATATTTCTCTCTAATCTCGTGGTAACCAGGAGGCTGAAATTTGTGGCCCAACTTTGCAACAATTATGAGCATTTTTATAAAATCTGGATTATTTGCATAATTAAAAGAAATGGCACTTGTGTAAAAGAAGTGAGCAATTTGTTGATAACATTCCTCTTTATAATCTTTCTTGACCATTTGCCTAAGAGTTGCTTGAGTTTTGTTGGCACCTTTGGTTAAGAAAGTCTCAATTGTTCCTTCCCTTTATCCTTATTGCTAATTTGCTCAACCGCATCACCTAAATCATCTCCAACATCAAGAAATTGCTTCCTCTTTTTTCTTGATTCTTCTTGATTTTTAACTAAGAGAGCCAATATTGTGTTTTGATCACATCTTCTGGCACTTGTTTGCAAGGTTCTACATCTTTCCTTGTACCAGATAAATAATTTTAAAATGATAAATTCCTCCCATAATGATTTTATCACAATACTTGCACTTAACCCTTTTTGAGTTATTATCCACATCAATTCCATGTTGCCAACCCACATGAGTTCTATTACCAGCAGCATTTTTTCTTGAAAGATTCTTATTGATAGCAGGAGTTGACATTTTAAAACAAATAAATACAATGGAAAGCTACAATAAAAAATTGTGCGCTTAGCTTACATAGTAGAAGTTACCAAGAACTTAGAGCCCAAACCTTATATTCATGCTATCAATTATTTTCACAATAAGAAGTGAAGATTAGAAATAGGGTAAGAAGGAGTAGATAGTAGTCATGTTTATATAAAGCTTAGAGTTCAAAGTTCAAACTAAAAAAATTCTCATTAGAAAAGGAAAAAAAAGAAGAGTAGAGAGAATGAACCCCATCTTGACTACCAAAGAGACTAGCAGACGTAGAGCAATAAAGAGAGACAGTCATGGTCCATTGCTACCAGTAGATACGACATAGAGAGAATAAAAAAATTTAATCCTAGACTTTCAAGAAAAAAAGGATGGCTTTTAGTCTTTGAACCGTCTTTGAAGTTTTTGAATTTTGTTAAAGCAAAAGAAAAGGTATCCGCGATCTTTTGGCTATTTATCCCAAACAAATATTTACGTTTTAATCCCAGAGCCTTTATTTTCTGAAAACATTAAAAATGGCTACATAATCATATTTTTAACATTTTTACCCATAAAATAAGTTTTATTATGATTTCACCCCCTTGCATTTTTTATGCGTTTTGACATGATTTGGTAAAATAGAGATGTAAAAACAGATGTTTTATGTTTTAAAATGAGTTTTTAACAACCCTGGTGATATGGATAAAGATGATGAGATCATCAACTTTGACTGTATATTAGTAATCCTACATGATAGTGATCCTAAATCATCCTCTTTTTCAAAATCATTGCCCACAATAGGGCTCTAAAACCCATCCTATAGAATGGAATTTCAAGATCACCCAAGGCAACGAATTTAAACTAAAATTTGAGGAAATAAATATCTTTTAGTCTAGAAAAAAATTATTATATCAAGATAACACTAATATGTTATATCAATATTATAATTATTTTATATTAATATTATATATAACATTTATAATATGTTATGTTATAATATATTATTAATCATATTATTATCATATTATTATTTAATTATATTTTTTTATAACTATAATAAAATATATTGTTATAATTTAAATTTATATAATGAGTATTTAATATATTACTTCTATTTACTTTATTTTCTCATCAAAATAAATATTAGTATTAAATAATATAGTATAGGTATAAATAAAATATTAATTATATAAAATATATTTTATAAGTTAATATTTTTCTATAAAATTATAATTGATCTGTACAAATAATTTTACACTTAAATTGTATGGACTTGCTACTAGCCATTCATGTGTTATCCTATGATTTATTTGAAAATGCTATTTAGTACTTGCAAAATATAAGAAAGATATCAAATGAAGTTTTTATATTTTATGATCTGTGATATGAGATTCCCATCGTGTACCAAATAGATGACGCATAGATAAGTAGGAATCTTTAATTACTAGAATATATGATACAAAATGCAGATCTTAGATCATGGAGGATCAGATTATCTAGGATAAAGATTGCCGGTGATCTAAGATCGTCGGTGATCTATGATCACCATAATGATCCCATTTGGATCACCAAGTGCCATCTAAGGGTCTTTTGTAATGTATCATATTAGGGATCCCTTATAGCATGACACATTAGCTAATGTTGGCACTGAGAGCACAAACTATAGAAAAAAAAATGAATACTAGAAACTTCATCAATTTTGAAGATCCTACCTCCTAAGTACCCTCTCTCTTGCTCTCCTCTCTTCCATAAGGTGGTGACTATACTTACCCACAAGTCCTCCAGTTTTCAGCCTTATGATGTGGTTGCTCAAAGTAATAGGCATCGACACTGGTGGTTGGTGTTGGTGTCAACATCATAGGTGACAGATGCTAGTAGTTTGACATGATGGTGGTCGGGGTGAAGGCCTCTACAAGGGAAAAGGAGAAATTATTTCTAGACCTAGTCTGCCAGCATAAGTTGTAGACTAGGCCAATGATTGTCCTCAGCCATTTTAGTAAATGAAAAAAAAAAAAAAAAAAGACAATCCTTAGGTGCTGCAACCCTTTATCTAACCCAATTTCAATGCTCCTCTCACCTATTTTAGTAGAAAATATGTCTTAAAGTCAATCATCTTTTGGTAAATAATTATGTTATTTATAAATTATATATGAATTATTAATTAATAAAAATTATTTGATATTTTCATCATAAATTATATATCTTCTTTATTGAACTCCTGTATTATGATGAAGTCATTAAAACTACTTTCAATCGATAAAGAAGAATTTATCATATAGTTCTTAAATTTATTTGCAATCAAATGATACATTATTACTAGGATGATAATATTTATCAAGTATAGGTCATTGTGTGCCATATAGGTTAATTATCCTCATAATCAAAAAATATAGAGACACTGATATGGCATGTAGGTGAAATGTAAGAGTATATTTTATTGAATGTGACCAACTGCAAAGCACTCTGCTGTTAAAAATAGCCCATGAAGGATATGGATATAAATATCCTTCTGACCTGAGATCATCATGGTGACTTGCAAGAAACTCACTATGCTTTGGTGTCGGACTATCTGAATTTATAATTCAGTGATAAAAATTTTGGATACAATTAAGTACTTGCAAAGTTAGTGTATGAGTCAAAATGAGATTGACTGCTCCTAGTTTCAGAAGATAGTGCTATATTGTATTTCAATTTAGTAAAACCTTGACTAGGATAATCTTTATGAGGAGTTACATGATTTATAAGCTTGAGATACATTATTAATATACTGATTAAGAGTTGATAGTTTAACTCTAAAGTCATCTTAAGTATTGAGGTTAAAGGGATGAATTATATGGTTATCATATACCACTAGATTCTTGAATGCTGCTATACAATCATTCGGTCTAGTTGGACATTGGATATCATTGCTAGATGATCATTTTGATTAGTACAAAAATTTATTCTATGCTATCGGCTTAGGTTTAACATATGGGGTCATATATAATAGAAGTTTCTATCTGATCAGATGGCTGATCAATGATTAAGAATCGTTCAAGGATATAATCGTCAATATGATTGATGATTAACCTTATGCAAAAGTTGCAATCAAATAATATGCTAAGGGTTAGTAAATTATAAAAAAATAATTAATAATTAGATTGTTGATTAGCTCAATTTGATTGAGCAGTGAGATTTAGTCAAGTCTAATTGAATTGAATTCGATTAGGTTATGAGATGACCTAATCGTTAAGGAAGATCGATTTCTGATTTAATCAGAACTTGAGCTCAATTAATTCTTGATTTGATTAGAATTTAATTGAAGATATTAAGTATCTAATTGAATTAGGTTCACTAATCTTCTTTGGCTTTAACCAAATATGATTTGGATTGAACCAAATTGTATGAACCCAAGAGTCCAATTGGATTGGACTAAACCCTAGTACCAACCACCTTATCCTTGCCCACTTTGTTCACGCAAAATTCAGATTTTGTGTGATGTTTTGTCATGCCAATAGATGTTTTTCACCCCTTCTCAATGCCCAAGTGGATGAGGATAAAATTTGGTTCAAGTTAAATTCAAATCTAATTTGAATTGTGGTAAGGATAAACCTTTGTTTGAATTTGATCTTATCCCTATCCTATCCTGTTGTTGGATGCCAACCTTAAGAAGGCTGGTTTTTGTTTGTGTGAAAAAAATGATCAGAGAATCATCCAAGAAGTGTTTCACTAAGAGAAAAATCGAGAGAAAGGTTGGGCGTGAGTTTTGTGGACATGAGGTTTCTTTAAAGCATGCATGGGTTTCTAAATCCTTAGTGTAGGAATTTTGGGAAGAGAGAAATAGTAGTTTCTATTTTCATTTTTCTCCTCCTCCATTTGATCCTCCAAAAGCTTTCTTCTCCTTTAGAAGAGTCCGAGTAGTTTGAAGAAGGTGTGTGAATCAACCATCACGTGGTCTCTCGTGAGCTAGCACTCTCGAAAGGTTGATCAGTACTAGGGCTTCATATGGATGTGCTATAGAGGCTAGACATTCTGTGTGGCTACTTGACATCAGAAAAACTTATTATCATAATTTTTAATTATGACGATCTTCTACCCGTACTCAGGTATTGAGTTTTAAACTCAATCATATTGTAGATATGATCTACCACATGCACTGATATGATCTATGCTTGCTATTTTTCTTTTAGATTTTATATATGTAATATATTTATGTCATTGATCCTATTTAGGTAGTTCATTAGATTTGATCTAATGCATGCATAGTAAATTAAATTATTTAATATAAATTATTTTATTAAAATTTAAAATGCATGCATAAAACTGCTTAGTTTCTTTCAATTAGTATCAGAGCATAGATTTGTTTGATATGAATATATATGTATATAGTTTTAAAATCTGATTTTAAGTGAAGCATGAGATGTTTTTGATTAATTTAGATGTGATCTAAAGTAGTGATCAGATCTGAAATAATTTAGATTAGATCTAAATTTTGTATATATGATATATTAGATTAGATGTCTTAGTAGCCTAGTACTCGGATTGAGTTAATCACCGGCTATCTGGTTATAAGAGAAAGTAGAGATTAAAGTTTCTCTCTTACCCATTCGATGGATTCTCTTATGACATGTTGGGGTGCCACTATGATGTCTCATAAAAAAAATCATGAAAAGAAAAAAATTTATTTTCTACAAAATTCTAGATCCAAAATCCTAGGATCTGTTGTATGTGATACAAATTTAATTTGTGCAAAAAGAAGTAACATCTAATTATTGTAAGAAAATTTAAAATAATAAATAAGTTTAGATTAGATCTAAAAAGATTTATGATTGATTTTATTACTATTTATGCAAAAATATTTGATCTAAATTCTACAATGAGTTGCTGTTCAGCCTACTTAGTCGACTCAGTTTTGATTTGAGTCGACTTAGAACCCTGATTAGTTGGCACAGTTTCCTACTGAGTTGACTCAGTTGTACAGGCTGAAGAATGAAGGTTATTGTTCATCACCACTGAGTCGACTATGTCTCGAAACTTAATCGACCCAGTGTGATGAGTTGGCTCAATCCAGGGATGAGTCGACTCAAATTTCTGAACCGGATATTTTGTATAAAACTTAATGTAAAAGAGTTTATATCTAAAATGATTTCAATTGAATCCTAAACCCATGTCAATGCTATACTTAATTAAGAATTAAGAGTTGAATCTTTATATCTAGAATTATGAATTTAAGATCTAATGACATTGCATAAAATATAGATCTATGGGTTAGTTTGAATCAGGTCATTTAACTGGGTCAGACCTAGGGTTAGAATCAAATAATAGACTAAATAGAGTAGTTGATCAAATCTAGCCAAAAATTGATTTAGATTAGGTCAAGGACACTCTAGATCAAATATAATTATTGTAGTTGATTAAGCCATATCTTTGATTAGATCCAATGGATCTGATTGTTAGCTTAGTGGTCGAATCTGAGTCTATAGGTTGATCAAATTGAAATTGATAAACCGATTGGTGTCTAAGGCAAGTGGCTAAAAGAATTTTAAATTGGACTATTTTCTTTCTTGGCCAATTGCATTGATGTTTAACTAAGGAAAGAAATGAGGATCCTCCCACTGATCTCCACTTACCTGGTCAATGTGGTCGATCAGATTTTGATTAAGTTGCTAAATAATTTGGATTGACCCATCCTAACTAGGTAAATCAATTTTGATTGATTTAGATGTTTCTAGATCGACTTGTCTCTAGTCTTCTTTGATGACTTTGTAAAGTTAGTAGAAGAATTATGATTAGTTGGTCAATCTCTTCTCTTATTTTTAAAAATATGTAAATAAATCTTCTAAATTATTAGGTGACCCATAACTAGATCATAGCCTCCCATTAAGGTGGATAATAATCAATCCAATAGTCTGATAATCATTAGAAGCGCCACATATTTGGTGCTTATCTGCTATTAAAATTATCATTCATTATATGATGACTCAGTTGTGACTCTCTGATGGATGGTCAGATTGATCGAGCCACACTCGGACATGATCATTCATTAGTTAGATATACTTAGTGTAGTCATATTAATGGTTGGATCTAATCAGAATTTTTAGTGAAGACGGCACACGCCTACTGAAGTGATGCCTGGGGACAAAACTAATTACTAAAAATTATTTAGAGAAGCAATTGGTTAAGAACCTATCCATAGATGCACATGAATTGATCGAGCCATACTCGGACTCATGTGCAGTCTGTGTGGATCTAGTACCTACTAAAGAATTAAAATAATTCTTCGAATTGGAGGTAGAGGCCACCAATTCATATAAAATAGTGGAAGAACCTTTTAACTAAAGTCCAAATCTTTAGGCTTAAATAATTCATATACTAATAGGTCTAATGGTTTTTCTTTATGTAGTTATGGCTAGTACCTTGTTGCTCCAATCACTGTTGGATAGTGATAAGTTGATGGGATCCAATTTTGATAGTTGGTATTGAAACTTAAGATCATCCTGGAGCATGAGTGGATCTTGTAAGTTCTTACAGATCTGACACTTGAGGAGCCCGCTCTGAATGCTCATAGTGCAGTCCAAGATACTTACCAGAAGTGGCTCAATGATCGAACCACAGTGTATTGCATCATACGGACGGCGATGAACGATGAGCTCAGTCACAAGTTTGAGGATGCTCAGCCAGAGGACATGCTACAAGTGTTGAATGAGTCCTTCGGCACTCCTGATAACGTTGAGAGGCGCAAGATCAATTGTGCTGTCTTCAATGCTCGAATGAGGGAGGGGGCATTGGTCATCGATCATGTACTATGCATGATTAAACAGATCAAGCACCTAAGCAAACTCAAATTTTTCTTGTATGAGCAGCTTGAAAAAATACAATTCTGAACTCTTTGTCTAAGTCCTACCTCCCCTTTCTTAGTCATTATAGAATGACTAAGCCTATAGTTAACTACCACGGTTTGCTGAGATTGCTACAGATTTTTGACAATGATCACCAGCTCCATAAGAAAATGGTGAATGTGGTAGGTGGATTCTCTTTTGGGCATCATCCCTTTAAGAAAGAGAAGAAGAAGAATAAAATGAAGGTGCAGAGTGCTGGGGCATCTAAGCCTATTCAGACCAAGAAGTCTAAGACTGATCAGAGTTAGACAGAGTACTTCTACTATAAAAAGATGGGTCACTAGAAGAGGAACCGTCCTTAATACATTGCTTTCCTTGACCCTAAATAGACCGAATAAAAGAAAGAAACAAGCAATTACTGGTCAAAGTAATTATATAATAACACCTTGTAATTTTTTTATTGTGATACTATGACTTGGATATTGGATACTGAAAGTCCTATTAATATTTGTAATTCGTTACAGGGACTTCAGGTTAGTAGAAGGTTCGAGGATGGTGAGAGATTCCTAAACGTTAGAGATGGAAGATCAGTTTCAATTCTAGTTTAAAAATTATCAAACTTCTCTTCAATTTAAATGTCATTGAATTAAGTGATTGTCACTATTGTCCTAATTTTTATTAAATATAATTATTAAAAATATGTCCTAAAGCTAATAATCTATGTTGTAGATGATTGTGCTCTGTACATGTATATGAATTATAAAATGATAAATATTATCTATCAAATTCATCAAAAGGAATACATCTTCCTAAATAGAACTCACATGTTATGATAAAGTCCTTAGAATTACTTTCAAAATGATAAAGGAGAATTTATCATATGGTTCTTAAATCTTGCTCACGATCAAATGATACAATTATAACAAGGATGATAATGATATCGAGTATAGATTGTTGTATACCATATTAGTTGGTTATCCTCTTAATCAAGACGTGTGGTGATATGAGTATAGTATATGGATGATATGTAGGAGTATATTTCACTGAGCATGATCACCTTCGGAGCACTCTACTATCAAGGATTGCTCTAATAGGATATAGGTATAAGTATTTCTCTGACCTGAGATTGCCTCAGTGATTTGCAAGTAACTCACTGTGCTTTGGTATCGGACAATCTGAATTTTAATTTGGTGATGGAAGGTTTCTGGTATAGTCAAGTACTTGTAAAGTCTGAGTGTGAGTCAAGATAAGATTGACTACTCCAAGTAAAATTAGAGATGATGCATCACTGTGTTTCAATTCAGTAAAATTTTAATCAAAGTAGTCCTAATAAGGAGTCATAGAATTTTTGAGATTGAGATACAATGTGGACCACTCTTTCTGAGTTGACAGTTTAATCTTTAGTCATTTTTGAGCATCAAGAGTCAAAGGGATGAATTATACATTAATTATATCCACGTAGGTTCTAGAGTGTTGCTGAGCATACATTCAGCCTATCCAGATATCGAGTCACCATTGCTAGATGGTTATATCGATTGATACAGAAATTATTTTTGTACTACTGATTTAAGTTTGAACCTATGGGGTCACACACATAGAAGTACCTGTCTGATCAAATAGCTGATCGACGATTATGAATCGTTGAAGATTTTAATTATCAATGTGATTGATGATTAATCCTATATAAAGATTGT
>KE505734.1:169879-180812 GCA_000441515.1 Elaeis oleifera
ATATATATATATATATATATATATATATATATATATATATATATAGCTGTTGGAGGTAATGATTGTGTTAATCAAGGGTTGAAGAGGTGGACGAACAGGAAGGTTGTGCTCATTTTCAATCATATTCACTTGAGGTTTTAGTCCACCTTGGCCTTCCTCAATGGTCTAAACTTCTTGTCAAAGCAAACCCGATAAGCTAATTTGTCCTCTTGCATGCATAACAGGTTTCCTGTCCTTCTACTTTTGATGTGGATTCAAAACTCGATTAGGATTTGATTGGTTGTTGATTATGATTGAGCTTAGGTTTGAACATCTGGTTAGGCTTGAAGGAAGATTTAGTCTCTTGAAGGCTTTGGCTCTAGGTCTAAAGGACTTGGATGACTTTGGACTGGAGGATTTAGATTGAGATTCAATCAGGCTCACCTTAGGATCATAGTCATTTTGATATGATCTTATGTTGTTTTGTTCCTTTATCCTATAAGTTTTGATAACCTTTATGGTGAGGTCACCTTGCTTATATGGGGTCAGCTTTCTTGCATCATTGGCTCATGAAGAATGAGTCTATTAGGCTAGTTGCCTTGTAGGTTTCAAAGAAATGATCATATGGTGGTAATGGGTAGTCAATTTCTTATAGGGTTCTATGACCAGAATTAGGTGAAGAAAGGTTTGATTGAATTTTGATCAATAAGGATAGCCATCTAAGGGAATATATTAAAGATATGGCTTCATACAATTCAATCACAAAGTTTTAGCTTGAATTTCTGCTTTAATATCAAGAATTATGCTAATTAATTTCCCTTGGTAAAGATTGCAGATAAAAATTTATAATCAATGTCAAATAAGTTTTTGTTCGAATTTCCAGAGCTCGCAGTTAACATGCACACAAATGGAGCCTCGGGAGTGGTTTTATGTTTTGTAGTTTCAAATACTACTCAAATTAAATAAGCAATAAACAAAATAACAAGCACTAAAATGTTAAATGATTAGACAAATTAAAAATATTGGTTTAAAAATCAAGCCACAAAAATAACTTTGCCTGGCATTTATAATAAATTACTCAGTATTGGTTTGTAGCTCATTTTTATTAGAGAATCCCTGATATTATTTTAGTAGCATTTTAGAAAATATCAGAAAATAGCACTTTGCCCAGTATTTGTGATAAATTATGGGCTATTAGTTTGTAGTTCATCTTTATTATAGAAACTATGACATTATTTTAGTGGCAGCTTTGAAAATTATAGTGAAACGACACTTTTCTCCATATTTATGATGCAAATTGTTGGGTTTTAGTTTGCAACTCATCTCTAGTTTTCCTATCAATAAGTTCAAATTACCCTTTGAAGACATGACCAGTTGATGCAAATAAAACAGTATATATTAATACCAGGTTCAATGTCGATCTTAAATAGGGATGCATGAAATCGATTTGGCCAAGGATCTTGATCATAGATCTAACTTCATTTATTTAAATATATTAAAATAAAAATTTAAATAGATTGTGTAATATAAAGTACTAAAAATTTGTATATTAAATAGCATAAGTGCTTTTAATTGCAACGTAAATAAAATTATCCACGTTCTAAAGAAAAATATACAAATATACGAACATGTCAAAGCTTTTGATTTTTTAAATATTTAAAAAATGGTTATGAAAATATTATAAAGAATAAAGGGAAAAGAATTGAATTTTTAAAGAAAAGAATTAATTATTAAAATATGAAATATTACAATATATTTCAAATGAATATATCTTGTAATATGAATAAGATTTAATAAAGTTAAAATAAATTTTAATTTTTAATAAAGCAGATTGTTGTCATGGTGGTTAAGTAGTTCTTAGCCAACTAAAGGGTTATTGGTTCAATTTGCTTGAACATATGGCTAAATCTCTGCATTTCATAGATATAGGGACATAATCCCCTATATTGCATCAGCTGACACTTGCTTGGCCATTTAAAAAAATGTGGGGGATATGATGGATAGCATTGTTTCAATTTTTTCCAGTATTTTCTGAACACAATGGACTTTGTAATTTCTAGCAGTAACTTGTTACTGTTTACTAAAATTTTGAAACACTGAAAGAATAGATTGACTACTTTTATAGATGTTTACCAGATCAAAATTGTGGTTATTATGATGCAGAACGTGTTTAAGAGGGAAATTTTCTGCTCATTATATTTCTGGAACTGATAATAACAACATAATATAGATGAAATTTATGTTTACAAATGCAGACCGTGCTTATAAAAAGAAGAGTATGTGCTTACAGAAAATGTATGTGTTTACTTGTGACTGTTTATGTTTATTACAAATTACAGGTGCTTGCACTATAATGTAAAACAACAATAGTTTTGAAATCTAAAAAGGTTTCTAAATTAGCAATCAGATGGAAATGGATTCTAAAGATATCTAATTACTAGATTTATGGTAGAATATGCAGAACATATTCAAACACTGTGTAGAGAGAAGATTAAATTTCTAGATATGAAAATCAGAATCTAAAGCTCCATAAAAACTAACATAATTTTTGGAAAGTCATACAAATTCTTTTAAGCACAACAATGCACTTAGACTATTGGAGGTAATTCAAAATAAATCAAAAAAGGGAATTAAATAAGACCAGATTGTGTATATAATTGGAAATGATTTGCTCAAATTGATTTCAACAACAATTTATAATTATGAAAATTGGAATATAGCAGAACTTGGATTGAAGGCATGATATGCACGATCCTAAAAGCATTATTATTCCTCTCGTATAAGGTAGATAGATCTGATTAATGCTCTCATAGTACAATCGATTGCGGCTCGGTCTGGCTCCTCCCTTGTGCAACATGAACATTTGGAAGGCTTGACTTAATATACTCCTTCAATTGCCCAAAAATGTTCTTTTGAAATTGTATTGAACTATGCATAAAATATAACAACAATGGCGATGAAGATTGGAGACAAGAATGAAAGAAAGCTATCATAGAGAAAAGGCTTTAACTGTGTTTTGATCTATATAGAGTGTTTGGAACATGGCCTTTATATAGAAGCCAATATAGTGTAAGCTCTAAAGGCCAGTCTCCTAGCCTATAAAGGCTATAATAAGCACTTGGAAGATTACTTATCATTATAGGCTAATGAAATCACCTTAACAACTAGGCTGGCCATAAATGCCTCTCAAAGGCTAGTCCATTAACTCCCCAAGCTTGATTTAAATCTTGAAATAATATGATAAAAATTGAAACCATTAAAAGGAAGAAAATAAGTTTCACATGTCCGCATGCATGAGTGTGGTAAATGGCCAAATCACCAACATATCCAACTAGAGTCTCTACCTGGGGAGTGCTAAATACAACTTTAACTCGCATGAACTCTTCCAATGTGAAACTAAACTTTAACGTAGTTGAAAATTGAAGGCCTTAATGGATGAACTTTTCCGGCCAATAAATTGGAAAATTTAATAAATAAATATCATCTAAAAGCTAAATGTTCCATCTTTCTTCTGCAGAAGTTCAGCATACGACAAGGTCTTTGTTATAAAATAAAAAATAAAATAAATAAAAAAATCCTTGTTTTCACATCTCAATCTTTACAGACGTTCTTAGATGAAGTATCCATTTTACTGTCTCGTTTATTTCCTTCTTCTATAGCTCCAAACTTTGCCTATCTTCACTTGGAATGACCATATGCCAAATGAGAGGAAATCTTATTAACAGGAAGCATTTGTGACATACTACAATGGAGGCTTGTGCAGTGAGCTCAGGCTGGTGATTGTGATTTATTATATCACAACAATTGTAATTAACTAATAATGATATTTTACATAAATAACTATATCACTTAGGGGACCCAACAATAAGAGACAATCTATAAACAAGGGCACAATTATATATATATTATTTGAATGTTAAAACTTCTTTAGTGAGCTTTGATGCGCTTGCTCTTCCTACTGTAAGAGGCAAATGACTTGCTAGATTTAGGCAATTTAGTTCTTCTAAAGTGAAGGATAAGCCCATTGATATAAGTTTCTGGACTGGGAACACAGCACATATAAAGATCATTTATTAGCACATCAACTAGGACTCGTAGAACACCTCCCAGTTGGATAGGAATCATTTAGTACAGCCAACTTCCATGGGAATCCAATTCAAGCAGCATGAAAAATGAAGGACATGAATGTCAATGATCTTCTTTAGAATATGCTGCAACAATTTTATATAGCACTTGGTAGCTTATCTTCTTGTTCCACTGCTGATATGGACAATTAAAGGCATGGAAAGATGCATTCATGATCTAAATCTCTCATCTTTTTAATTAGAGAAGGCCAGCATAATGCTTTATTTGCATTGATATCATTTGAAAGCTATAACCTCAATGGATCCTAAACACAAGTCTTTTTTGTGAGGTGTAACGGAGGAAGTGAAAAGAACTCTTCCCCCAAATGTTATTAATAAAAAGTTTAGTGCACAAGAAAAGTACAGAGTGGCAAAGTAGAAGTATAAGATGGTCTTTAAGGAGTTAACATCAGAGGCGAGTGTGTGGACGTGAGCTTCTTGTGGCCATCCAACCACTTGATTGGATCGAAGTTTTCCCAAAGCTTGAATGCCTGGAGTGTTTTGCAGAGCACTGCATGAATGGATGAGTTTCTTTTGAGGAAGATACAGGAGTTTCTTTCATGCCGAATCTGCTAACAACTGATCCCAAGCTCTTCTGATTGTGTGTTGAATTTTCTTTTCCTCCATGAAAACCAGAGAATTTGAAGGCTAGCTAGTTTGCAATCCTCTAAGATTTGTTGGAAATTAAACTTGATTAATGACAAGTCATGCATAGATTGAATGTCATGATAGATGAAAAGTCATGTGTCTTTATGTTTTTTCAATATATGGGAATATGAAATGTTATGTAATATAAAAAGTCACTATAATAATATTTGATAGGTTACTATAAGTATATAAAAGGCTGTCACGAAGTCTATATAAAGGGTTGTATTCATGCTCATTTGACATAAGCCAAGCTAAATAAACTAATACAGAGTTATTTTCTATTTCCTCTTCTAGTTCAATTCTTGGCCTACTACACTTCTAAACAACCAACATATTTGGTATCAGAGCCGCATTGTCCTCCACCATGGCCTCCACCAATATGATTCAACCTCAAGTCCCTAGATTGATTAAAAATAATTGCGATAATTGGTACATACAAATGAAGGCTTTACTTGGTTCTCAAGATACATGGGAGGTTGTTGTAGAAGAATACAATGAACCTGCAACATTAGAAGAATAGATAGATCTTTCAAAGAAGTTGAAGGATCAACTCAAGAATTTAAGAAGGAAAGATAAAAAGATGTTATTTACTATCTATCAAGGTGTGGATGAATCCACTTTTCAGATAATCACAGTCGCTACAACATCAATAGAAGCTTGAAAACTACTCCAAAAGGGCTATAAAGAAGTAGAGAAGGTAAAAAAAAATCATCTTCAAACTCTACAGGCTGAATTTGAATCTTTACAAATGAAATTTTGGAATCTATTTCTAAATATTTTTCAAGAGGTATAATTGTTGTTAATCAACTTAGAAGAAAAGGAGAAACACTAACTGATGTTTGAGTGATGGAAAGGGTATTGCGATCATTGAACCCACAATTTGATTATATGGTTGTAGCTATTAAAGAACAAAGGATTTGGAGAAAATGACTATAGAATAACTCATGGGTTCTTTACAAGCCCATGAGCAAAAACTCATCAAAAGAGGAGAAGAGAAGCTGTTCAAATAAGCACTACAAATGAAAGCCACAATACAAAAAAAGAAGGAGAATTCAAGAGGTCAAAGAGGCTGAGACCATAGACAAAGAGGTAGAGGAGGATGATTTCATCATGGAGCTCCACATGGGCAAGTAAGAGGACCATCAAGTAAAGGTGAAAAAGATACAACTTGCCAACCAATACAAAGAGGCCGAGAAAGAAGAAGAAACTACAATAGATCGAGGTCCAGAAAATTTGACATTCAATGTTATATATGTAAAAATTTTGGCTATTATACTTTAGAATGTTAGTATAAAAATGCTACAATGAAGGAGAAAAAGTTCATTTTATTGAAAGGAAGGTAGAAAGAAGAAGAATTAGTTTATTGGCCTATAATGAACTTGGAGCAAATCAAGAAAACATATGATACTTTAACACAGGAGCTAGCAATCACATGTGTGGTAGGAAGGAATTATTCATCGAGCAATTGATGAAAGTTACAAAGGTAATATTATATTTGGAGATTCAACAAAAAGGGCCATTGAAGGAAAAGATAAAATTCTTATTAAACTCAAAATAAAGCACAAGATATTATTTCTAATGTCTAATATATTTTAATATGAAAAGTGATATTTTAAGTTTGGATCAGTTGCTTGAAAAAAGATATAGTATTCATATGAAAAACTAGACCTCTTAATCTATGATAAGAATAACACCATGATCACATATGTGCATATATCAAAAAATAAATATTTCTAGTGAATCTCCAAGGCCACCTTATGGCGTCTTGGACATGGTCATCTAAATTTTCAAGGCTTAAACCTTTTGTCGAAAAAGAAATGGTGATAGAAATTTCATTTATTGATGAACCTACACAAAGGTGTGAAGGAAGTATCTTCAAAAAGTACTACAGAAAGAGTTTCAAAGGAGGGAGATTTAGAAGAGCAAATCAAATTCTGAAGTTGATTCATTCAAATATTTGCAGACCCATTAACTCCATATCTATTGGTGGTAAGAAGTATTATCTTACATTCACTAATAATTATAGTGAAAAAATATGAATTTATTTTTTGAAAGAAAAAGAAAGTTTTTTCAAAATTTTTTGAAATTTAAACAAATAATAGAAAAAATAAAATTCTCTTCACATCAAATCATTGAGATCAGATTATGGTGGAGAATACAATTCACATGAATTTGAGAATTATTATAAAAATAGAGAATTAATCTTTAATTTACTATGCCATATTCACCATAATAGAATGATGTTTCAGCAAGAGCAAAAAAGAATTATTTGAACATGGTACGTTACATGTTGAAAGAAAGATCTATACCTAAAGATTTTGGGCAGAAGTTGTTTCTTGTGCTGTGTACTTGTTAGGTCAAAGTTGGAAGATAAAGGAAATAATGCATCTTGTTAGGCTATGGTGAGAATTCTAATGGCTATACTTAAGCTTTACAATCCTCTAACAAAAAAATCATATTTTCTAGAGATGTTGAATTTGATGAAGAACAAATCTGGAATTGGATAAAAAAAAAAGAAAGTAAAGCAGAAGTATGATTGATGGAGAGAAAGAATCAATAAATGAAAAATCAATTTCAGCTCAAGAAGAAAGACAAACATCACCAAGAGGGTCAATTATAAGTATTGAAAATAGAAGCACTCTAAAGATAAAAATATTCAAGATCTCTACAATGTTATGAGAGGACTTAATGATACTAATGAAGAAGATTTTACGATGTTTATTTTTTGTAGGATATGATCCTATCAAATTTGAAGAAGTAAATATTGAAGAGAAATAGAGAAGAGCAATGGATGAAGAAATACAAGCTATAATCAAGAATGACACTTGGGAGCTAATCCATCTTCTACAAGGACATAAGACCATTGGCATAACATGGGTGTATAAAACTAAGAGAAATGCAGAAGGCAAAGTGGAGAAGTATGAAGCAAGACTGGTTGCAAAAGGCTACAAACAAAATAAGGCAATGACTACGATGAAGTTTTTGCTCCAATTGCATGCCTAGAGATGATATGCCTTATTATCTCCTTGGCAGCTCAAAATAAATAGAAGATTTTTCAAATGGCTCTAAAGTCAGTCTTTGTAAATAGTTATCTTAATGAAGAAGTATGTATAGAGCAACTCCTGGGTTATGTGAAAGAAGGTAAAGAAAGTAAATTATATAAATTGAAAAGAGCTCTATATGGGCTAAAGCAAGCTCCTCGTTCTTGGAATGCTAGAATTGATGATTATTTTATTAAGAGTGGATTTTCAAAATGCCCTTATGAGCATACTTTGTATACAAAGACTAATAGCAAGGGAGAAATTTTGCTTATTTGTTTGTAGGTAGATGATTTGATTCACAAGAAATAGCCTCTCAGTGATCAAACGATTTAAAGCTTTTATGGTCAAAGAGTTTGAGATGGCTAACATCAGACTTATGGCTTACTTCTTGGGGTCGATTGGAAGTGAAGCAAAATAAAGAAAGTATTTTTGTCTCACAAGCTCACTATGCTAAGGAGATTTTGGACAAATTCACCATGGAGAATTGCCATCCAGTTGATACTCCGATAAGAGTTGGAATGAAGCTATCAAAAAGATGAGAAGAAAAAGATATTAATTCAACATAATTAAGAGCCTAGTTGGAAGTCTTCGCTACCTCACATGCACAAGGCCAAATATTCTCTATAGAGTTGGATTTGTTAGTTGGAGAACCAAAGATGTCTTATTTGAAGACTGTAAAGCGTATTCTACACAACATCAAAAATACTCTTAATCATCAATTATTTATTCATCTAATATTCTTTTGGAGTTAGTTGGCTATCAAATAGTGATTGGACAGGAAATATTGATGATCGAAAAGCACCACGAGATTCATTTTCTTCTTTGGAGACACTATATTCACAGTCCTCGAAAAAGCAATCAATCATCACTCTCTACTTGTAAAGCCAAATATATTGCTGCTACATTTTGTGTTTACCATGCTATATGGTTAAAGAACCTATCAATGAAAACTCAAATACCATAGAAGGAAGCTATAAAGATATACATCAATAATAAATCAACGATCAAGCTGGTTTATCTATTATGATCGAAACGAACATACTGATACAAGATACTACTTTATTCGAGATTGTGTCAAATAGAAAATAATACAACTTGTGCACATAAAAACTAAGAATCAAGTAGTAGACAACTTCACTAAACTATTGCAAGTAAAAGCCTTTCAAAGAATAAGAAAATTCTTGGGTTTATCTTTTTGGAAGAATCAAGTTTAAAGGGGAATGTATGAAATTAAAACTTGATTAATGACATGTGCCACATAAGTCATGGGTAGATTGAAAGTCATGATAGATGAAGAGTCATGTGTCTTTATGTTTTTTCAATATTTGGGAATATGAAGTATTATGTAATATAAAAAGTCACTATAATAATATTTGATAGGTTACTATAGGGTATATGAAGGGTTGTCATAAAGTCTATACAAAGGGTTGTACTCATGCTCATTTGACATAAGCCAAGCTAAAAATGTAATACAAAGTTCTTTTCATTTTCTCTCCTGCTTCAATGCTTGGCCTACCACACTTCCAAATACTTTTTGTGAAGGGATAATTGAGGAACAAATGGCTTGCATTCTCCATTCGTGCTCCACCCAATGGACATCCTATGCGTACTGCTCCACCTTGCTAAAACTTCTCTCGTATGTAACTTGCTTTTTACTAGCCATATAAAGACCATAGCCTTCTCTGGTACCTCGGCTTTGCCGATAAGCTTATAAAATGGACATTGGATGCCTTCATTATTAATGAACTTGCAATAAGATTTCACTGTATAAATTTCAATTTTAGCGAGCTTCTAAACCAGTTCAGTACACACAAGATAACATTAATTTTTGAAGGGATCCGTGGAGTCCTTGTCTTTATTAGGGAGGGAATTGAAGACCCGCATGATGTTAGAATGTCGATTTATGACATAATGGTTTCATAAAGGGGTGCAGATCTTTTATGGTACTCAAAAAATACCGTAGGATGCTGTGCATGATTAGATATAGTCCATTTTAAAATGAACAGCCGTATGTATTCATGCACGCATGTTAAAAAAAACTAAAAAAAGAAAGAATATATAAATTTAGGGATATTTGAATAGTTTGGATCGTCTATTTATAATGGACAGCATCTAATAATGCATAGCACTCTACGATACTTTTAAGTACGGCAGAAAATTCTGTTCCTTCATAAAACTTTAGAAAGAAAGCGCTCATAAATTTTTCAAATAGCCATGTGGAGGAACCTATATTTAGGTTTGTGTGAGATTTTGGCCATCTGCTCTATTAGTATGTTGGTTATGTTTCCTTATTGCCAAAAGGAAAACTTCGTTCAAACTCATATTATAAATAGAGGGACTCATATTATAAATAGAGGGACAAGAGAAGGTTCAACCATCCAACGTTATTGGCCAATGTCCTTTGAAAGAGCACAAGGACACACCTGCTCCAAGACAACTTGGAGGAGGCGTGCTTTCTATAGGCTACCATGGGAGAGAACAAATAGATACTCCTCTCTCTCTCCCCACCCCCATCTCCAGAAATTCTTCCCCCTTTATCTACTGAAATTCTTCCTCCAGCGGGAGATCGTTAGAATATACTCCAAATGGAGGATCTAAGGATCAAAACTAAGTCACTTAAGGTTTGACAGAAATCTATGGATGAGACAGTTAGATATGGACCATGATTATGCGGCGAACCGAATGCCAATCTCTTCCAATAAAGACAAGCATGGTCGGAGGACCATCCCAACAAGCAAAGTACTAGTTCTGGAAGAGAGGTCTTACATGGAGACAAGAGTCTATCTTTGCTAGCCAAGGATGACTTGCCCTATCCTTAAAGGGGTTTCAGTTGCCCAAGCCATCCAATCGAGCTTGAAAGTATGATGTGATTGCATAGGCAGTCTCCTTGGCTACTCCAAGTGGTTGTTGTCCCCCACGCTAGATCTACGTCTCTTCCACGGCACCAACAAGAGAGATTATTGATAGAATATTGTATTATAAGAACGTTAGGTGTATATCCTGAAAAATTAATATGACTGATATATTATAATAATTTTAAGATATATTTTTATATTTAAATATTTTTGATAATCAATAAAAGATATTTGTTTTTCATTCTTATCTAATGTGCTCAAGAATCATCCTAAAAATTAATGACTT
>KE505734.1:181804-207985 GCA_000441515.1 Elaeis oleifera
ATAAAGGGCTTTTGTGGTTCTTTGTGTGTGTAAGATACTAGAAGAGAGCTCTTCATGTGGTAGAAGTTTGGACATAGTTCATAATGTGAAAAATAGAGAGGAGGGTCCTCTCTCTTGCGATGTGCGCAAAAATATGAATTTCAGATTTTTGATCCTAAGGATTTGGGAAGAGAGAATAAAATAGAAGAAAATTATTTCTTCTCTATCTTTCTTCTATCTCTTCATCTCCTCTAGAAGTCCATCTTCAACTTTTGAAAAGATTCCAGAGATTTGAAGAAAGGATCCAGATTAGCCAAGAAGAAGGTCTTCACGCGAGCTAGCACTCTCGAGAAGACCGATCAGATCGGAGCTTCGAGTGGATTTCTCATAGAAGTCGGACATATATGCGGCTACGAGTAACCAGCAAGGATCCTCTCCACCATGTCTCTTAGCAGCAGAGATCGTCGACCCGTGATCAGGTATGGAGTTCTGAACTCAGATTAGAAGTAGATGTGATCTACTGCTCATACGCATGTATGCTGATTTTATCTTTAGATTATTTCAAATTTTATATGCAACATAACATGTCATAGATCCTAGAGTAGGTTGATTTGATGATTAGATCACATACATATTAGATTAATTTGATTAATTTAGTGATCTTTCGCTATGATGGAGATCATAGTATGTCTTATTACCAAATAAATAGAACTTTTAAGATCATACACAAAAAAATTTGATCAGATCAAATGATTGGATTATGATCAAATTGTCAATATGATTGATAATTTGGATCAACTTGTAAAAGTTACAAGTATTGGATCAGCTAATTGTTAGCTAGGAGGATCTAATTGTAAATGTTGCAAGCCAATTTGATGAGATCAAGTTGAAAATCAAGTTCTAATTAATTAAATCTGATTTAATTAGTTTGGGCTTGACCTAATTGAGTCTAATTGGACTTTTGATTTCAAGGTTGAATCCTAATTAGATTTGGATTAAGGCTGGATCAGGTTGGGCTCAAATCAGTTTCGAATTGGATTTGAACTAAACCAAATTGAATCCAAACAACAGAGCCCTAATAGACTAGGACTCTCTCCCTTCCTCTACGCCATAATGGGGGTGCCAATTCAGATTGGCATCCACCCCATGTGCGACAAGAAGGTGAGGAATAGAGGGGGCGCAAATTCAAATTGGCACCTCTTGTTAATGAGCTTTATCCCTTGTTGATTAGCTCTATCTTCTCTCTGATTGGGATTGGATTAGGATTGTTTAACTTAAACTCTTATCAGATAAGAGTCCAAGTTCATCCAAACTCTATCCTAACCACTTGGCTGCAATTATAAGAAGGGATGGATCTTGGGCATGGAATTAATTGAGATCACCCATTCATCTTGTGTTGCCGCCCACTTCCTCTTGCTTCCATCTAGATCCACACGCCCGATCTCCTCTTGGTCGGCCACCCTAGAAAAAAAGAGAGAAATCAGTGAGAGAGAAAAGGAAGAAAGGGAGAAAGGAGTTCTCCTATTATCTTTTGGATCCTTCGATTCTGTGCGAAAGGTGTTTCATGTTGATCTGTGAGTCTTCTTCTATGACAGTCAAAGAAAGAGATCAAGTCTAAATTTGAAGGAGCAAGATTTGTAAGAGAGCTAGTACCTCAATGGTCTCGGATGCTTCGATCTGTTTCAATCCTGTGTGGATATCTATAAAGGCTAGACGTGTGTGTGGCTTCGACAGAACCTACAGACATCCTCAAATCCAATCTGAAGGAGTCTAGCACTTCAGGTAGGTGATCCGATCATTGATTTATTTTCAGTTTATTTTTTGAAATCAAATGCATGTTCTCATCTTGTTATTTGTGATATGAGCTAGATCTATAGGTAATTAAATTAGATCTTTGCATGCTAGATTAAAAGATGTTTTAATCTATACTTTCGCTGTCATTTTAAAAATATTTTGAAATTTTTGCATGCACTTCGCCTACCAAAACTCAACAGTGATATCAGAGCCAGGTTCATATGCATAATAATGAGATGAGATCTGATTTCTAATCAGATCTGAAATGAAATGATCATAAGTTAGACATCATATGAAATAAGGTTGTCCTAGCATAAGGTTCTTATGTTGAACAGGTTGTCCTATATTGATATTGAACGATTTTTGAAAAATATTTTTATGTTTAGATCTGATTTTATTCATGTATGAGATGTATGAATATTAGTTTCGATCTGATATATGATCATTTGTTTGATGTCGATATGATATAAGATTGTCCTGGCATAAAGTTCACACCTTATGTTGAAAATGTTGTCCAATATCGATGATTGAACAATTTTAGATCTAATTTTGTTCATATATAAGATGTATGAATATATGCTTAGATCTGAAAATTAATTTTAAGATCTTAATTTAATGTTTCATGTAAGTAATTTAGATCTGAAATTTAGAATTTAGATCTGAAATTAAACTTTATGCATGAGAGATTGGACATGAGTAAATCAAATTAGGTCAAGTAATTAGATTATACCTAGGTTAATGATTTGAACATAATAGAACTCAATCGATTAGAACAGTTGATCAAACCAAGTCAAGAGTTAATTAAGATTAGGTCAAGAGTACTCTAGATCAAATCAATAGTTATAGTTAGTCGAGTCGATTGACATCCATATGTTAAATCGATTGACCCAAATGACCTGATTCGGCTCAATAGGTCGAGCCTGAATCACTTAAGCTAATTTATTTGAAATCAATTGATCAATTGGTGTCTAAGATAAGTACTTGAAAGGTGGTTATTTAATTAAGACCCTTGATTCTATCAAGGGGTGCCTCCCACCGATCTCCACTTACCTCACCAATTTGGTAGATTGAATTTTGAATGTGGTTATTTGGTGGTTTGGTTGAGTCCATGCCAATTAGACTAGTCATAGTGATGACTGATTAGATGAAACCTAAATCAAAATCTTCTCACACAATATTAAGTCTTGCGGTCTTTCACTATTGTAAATGCATGGACATACAACTGATGTTGATTATTCTCGACTGGTTACAGTGGTTCAGTTATATCGAAAATATACAACCACTTTATAGCATTAGATGCTCCAGGGTAGAGATGGGATTGGGCCCACATCTGTCAGATGAGAGACTAATGACGGCTTTGCACCCACTTATGAACGGTGGGTCTAACTTAACTAAGGAGTGTACCTAATATCTGTCAGATGAGCCTACATGACTTAAAGACCAAATCACTGTAATATGTTTGAGAAGCATTGGATAAGAGTTATCCACTCACCGGTATAACGTGTTACCAATATCTATCAGGTGAGATACACGTATATTGATGGAACAGTAGATCCACTAAGAATCTTTATCATATTAAGATTTTTGTTTCTCCACTCAGAGAGTGTGAGAGATCCAAAAAAATAGTAGGAGCCTATTTATTTCTAAAAGTCCCTAAAATAAATGTAGGTTTCAATATAAATGTCTAACTAGTTTCTCTTCTCTTCACAGTTAAACCATGTTAGCTCCAAATTCTTTAGCATGTATCCTAGAGTCTAACTATCTGACCAGTGTCAACTTCAAAGACTGACTCAGAAACCTCAAGATAGTCTTGATCTCGAAGAAAATAGGATATATACTCAACCAGGATCCCCTGCCTTACCAAACCATCCTAGTGTTGAACAGAGGGTAGCATAGGAGAACTGGATGGATGATGATAATTGGATCAAGTGCTATGTGCTGGCTTTGATGTCAAATGAGTTGCAGAGCCAGAATGAGTACATGCCTACTGCTAGGAGTATGATCACTCATCCATAAGAGTTATATGGTGAGCAGAGCCGAATCATGCATTTTGAAGTGTCAAAGAGACTCTTCAATTCCAAAATATGCGAGGGACAGTCAGTCTACGATTATTGTTTGACAATGATCAAGGATCTAGAGGAGCTTGAGAAGCTCGACCTTACGATACAGAAGAAATTACAAGTAGATCTGATCCTACAATTTTGTACTAGTTTATATGGTCAATTTATAGTAAATTACTATATAAATAAGTTGGACTGCACCTTATCCAAAGTTGTTAATATGTTGGTAACTACAGAGGCAATCTTGAAGAGTTCAAGGGGTTTCATTCTTACTGTAGAGCAGGCTTCTTCCTCCAAAAGAAATCTTTTAGAGAGAAGAAGAACAAGCCTATGAAGAAGCAGAAGAAGGAGAAGAAACTGAAGAAGGATACTCCGAAGAAGGCTACAGACAAAGAAAAATATTTCACTATCAAAATGATGGCCATTGGAAGAGAAATTGTTCACTATATCTGGAGAGCCTGAAGATCAAGAAGATAGCAAACCTTCAGAAGGTATGCTCGTTATTGAATTTAACCTAACGATTTTCTCTACGTCTAGTTGAGTATTAAACTTTGGTTCAAGTGCTTACATATATACTTCCATGCAGGATCTAGTAGATAGTAAAGGGTTGAGGCATGGTGAGATGATCCTTCGATCGATAACAGAGCAAGGATTGCTGTTGAAGCCATTGAAACTTATCCTCTTCGATTACTGTCAGGCTTTAGATTAATTTAAAGACTATTACTTTGTACTTATAGCTAGCCAAAACATGATTTCTGTATCTGTACTAGCACAGGAAGACTATGTATTTAATTTTAATCAAGATTATTATTCAATTTATTTGTGAATAAATTGATTGCATGTAGTCTTCTTATTGACAGTCTTTATTACCTATATGTTGATGTGCGTGTGAATATAAACGAGCAGTTAGTGAATGCCGTATGAAATAAATGACCTAGAGATGACATTAACCACAAGGACATGTGACACCTTAGATTTGGCCATATAGGAGAGGATAGGATAAACAAACTGAAAAGGATGGTATCCTAGGCTCATTGAATTTTGAGTCATATCCAGTTTATGAATCTTACCTTCCAGAAAAATGATCATATTATCCTTTGTAGGACATGAAGAAAGGGCCACTAAGTTACTTATCCTGGTACATACTAACGTGTGTGGCCTATTTGATATGTAGATCTGGGATGGTTACCACTACTTTATTACTTTTGTCGATGACTTTTCATGGTATGGATATATATTTCTTATGAGACACAAGTCTAAAGTCTTTAAAAAATTCAAAGAATTCAGAAGTGAAATAGAAAAGCAAACAGAAAAATTTCTTAAGGTTCTTCGATCAGAACGATGAAAGAAATATCTTAGTGAAAAAATTTTGAGTTATCTTAAAAAAATGGTATTATCTCACAATGGATCCTTCTTGGTACACCTCAACTCAATGGGATATCTGAAAGCAGGAATAGGATCCTATTAGATATAGTCTAGTCCATGATGAGCTTCACTGACTTACCATTGTATCTTTGGGGTCATGCCCTACTAACCACAGTTTATATACTAAATAGGATTCTCTCTATGTCCATTCCTACCACACTGTATGAGATATAGCATGATAAGAAATTGAATCTTGATCATCTCAAGATTTGGAGATGTCCAACCTATGTCAAAAAATAAATGACTGACAAGTTAGAGACTAGGTTATAAAGGCTCACTTTATAAGAGGTCCTAAAGAGTCATTAGAATACTACTACTTTTCTGAAGATCATAATGTGATTGTGAGTTGATATGTCACGTTTCTAGAAAATAGTTTATCCCTGATGGTGGCAATAGAAGGTTGATTGAGTTCGATGAGAAAGTCTCTAAAGAGCCATGAGCTGTAGAACGAGTCGAACACTCTAACACTGAGCCAATAGAAGTAGTTGTTCCTCCTCCACCTCGTAGATCTAGTAGGGTCTCCCATCTTCCAAAAAGATACTTAGGTATGCTTTTAGAGGATGTAGAAAAAATGTTTCTTGTAGAAGATAAGGGTCACAGAGATGATACAAAAGTTATGATGAGATGATGTCAGACATCGACTTCGAAAAATGATTGAATGCTATGAAGTCAGAAATCGACTCAATGCATTCTAACCAAGTATGAACCTTAGTGGATCCACCAAAGGATATAGTATCCATTAGATATAAATGAATTTATAAAAAAAAAGATACAGATGGTAAGGTAGAGACCTAGAAGGCTAGGCTAGTGGCAAAAGATTATAGTCAATGCGAAGGTGTTGACTATCACGATACTTTTTCGCCTATGGCTATACTTAAATCTATCTACACACTGCTTGCCATTGCAGCTTACTATAATTATGAGATATAGTAGATGGACGTGAAAACGATGTTTCTGAATGGATATCTTGAGGAAGATATCTATATAGAATAGTCTAAGGGTTCACATCTAGTGATGGAGATCACAAAGTCTGCAAGCTACAAAGATCTATATATGGATTAAAGTTAGCTTCTCAGAGTTAGAATACTCATTTTAATGATGCGATCAAATCGTTTAAATATTTCATCAAAAACGAGGAGGAATCTTGAGTGTACAAGAAGGTAGTGGGAGTGCTGTCATATTTTTCGTACTGTACATAGATAACATCCTCCTTATTAGAAATGACATTCTCATACTGATCTCGATCAAAAGATGGTTGTCCAAGAAATTCTCTATGAAAGATCTAGGTGAGACATCCTATATTTTAGGAATAAAGTTCTATAGAGATAGACCTAAAAGGATGCTTGGCCTATCATAAAAAATGTATATAGAGGAAGTGCTAAAAAGGTTCAGTATGAAAAACTCTAAAAAGAGATTACTACCCTTTAGGCATGGCATCACTCTCTCTAAAAAGATGTCTCTAACCATATCTGGGGAGATTGAGTGCACGAGCAGGATTTTCTATGTTTCGGCTATAGAGAGCCTCATGTACGTCATATTACGTACTCGACCTGATATTATCCTTACTGTAAGCATCACGAGCAGGTATCAGTCAAATCCAGATGAAGAGCACTGGATAGCTATAAAGAACATCCTTAAGTACTTGAGAAGAACTAAGGATCTATTCTTGATCTTTGATAGAGGATCGGAGTTACGGATTGAAGGATATACTAATTCAGACTTTATGTCTGATCCTGATGATAGAAAGTCTACATCAGGATATATATTCATATATAATGGTGGTGCTACTAGTTGGAAGAGTTCCAAACAGCCAATCATAGCGGACTCGACGATGGAAGCTGTATATGTCGCTACCTCAGATGCTACAAAAAAAATCTTCTGGTACAAAAAAATATCACAAAACTTGGTGTAATGACATCGATGCCATCGCTCTGTACGGTGATAATAATGGTACCATAGCACTCGTTAAGGAGTCCAGATCTTATCAGAAGTCTAAATACATCGAGTGGCGATATCATATCATACACGACTACCTCAAGAAGAAGTATATCGAGGTGTGAAGAGGAGATTCCACAGATAATGTAGCAGACCCACTGATAAAGTAATTGAGCCAGCAAAAGATTGAAGTCCACCTTAAGAAGATGGAACTTAGATAAGTGGCCAATTAGCTTTGGAACAAGTGGAGATTGTTAGATGTATGTCTTGGAAAGTCAATATAGCTGATACATTGTAATAGTTTTAGGATATATTTTATACTTAAATATTTTGATAATCAATAAAAGATTTTTTTTCATTCTTGTCAAATGTGTTCAAGAATCATCCTAGGAATTAATGACTTAAAGATATATATTCTCAAGTGTTGAGAATTAAAAATATGTATAATTAATTTCTAAATTGCTTCCGATCGATAGATCATCGTAGGAGATGGTGAATGATCCAGTTAGTTCAGTGCACAGATAACTTTTTTCGAGATAGATGAGTTTTTTGTTTATAGTGTAGAGATACTAAGCGAGAGTGTGGATGGTTGTTAGAGAATATCGGCACTGAGTATGATCAAATGAGAGATCATATGAATATCTACTCACTCGTCAGTGATCTTCTCAATGCTGTAGTGGTGTGAGTGGTTCCTTGATCTACGGTATCTCGACTGCTCATATTGGGGTTGCTGTAGTTTGACTACATATAAACATGGTCCTTAGCCATATAGATCCTTATAGTAGACATTAGCTATAGTAGGTTCATTGTAGGAGTAAGATGTGTACTTAGATAGGATCTATCGATCTTAGTAGCTAAGGAGTAATCCTATGGGGTTTAAAAGGTAGAGTTCTTAAGTCTGTGACTATAGCAAGGTGATAAATAAAAAAAAATTATGAGTATCATGATTTGGATTTGAGCTAATCGAATCTATTATATAACGAATGATGGGTTTTGATAAGGTTCTATAACCTCCATCCTGTCGGAACTCATGATAGAGGAACTGAATCATACAATAACTACACCTAGCGGTTCTGTTTATTCTATTCTACTAGGCTGCCACCACATACTGCTAGGCATTACTAGTAGATGGTGAGAGCTCACTAGGATAGATCGACGATCCTTGATGAGTTAGAGTTGGAAGTATTCTGATCTATTGAAAGAAGTTTCGATGGCAATATGATAGAGATCATGATATGTCTCACTACCAGATAGAATAGAATCTATATGATCACACATAAAAAAATTTGATCAGATCAAATGATTGGATCATGATCAAATTATCAATGTGATTGATAATTTGGATCAACTTGTAAAATTACAAGTACTGGATCAGCTAATTGTTAGCTAAGAGGACCTAATTGCAAATATTGCATGCCAATTTGATGAGATCAAGTTAGGAATCAAGTTTTAATTAATTAAATCTGATTTAATTAGTTTGGGCTTGACCTAATTGAGTCTAATTGGGCTTTTGATTTCAAGGTTGAATCCTAATTAGATTAGGATTAAGTCTGGATCAGGTTGGACTCGAATTAGTTTTGAATTGGATTCAAATTGAATCGAAATTGAATTCAAACCACAGAGCCCCAATGGATTGGGACTCTCTCCCTTCCTTTACACCATAATGGGGGCACCAATTCAGATTAGCGTCCACCCCATGTGCAACAAGAAGGTGAGGAATAGTGGGGTGCAAATTCAAATTGGCGCCTCTTATTGATGAGCTTTATCCCTGTTGATTAGCTCTATCTTCTCTCTGATCAGGATAGGATTAGGTTGTTTTAAACTTAAACTCTTATCAGATAAGAGTCCAAGTTCATCCAAACTCTATCCTAACCACTTGGCCACCAATTATAAGATGAGATGGATCTTTGGGCGTGGAAATTAATTGAGATCACTCATTCATCTTGTGTTATCACCCCACTTCCTCTTGCTTCCATCTAGATCCACACACCCCATCTTCTCTTGGTCGGCCACCATAGAGAGAAAAGAGAGAGATCAGCTTGAGAGAAAAATGAAGAAAGGAAGAAAGGAGTTCTCCTGTTGTCTTCCGAATCCTCCGATTCTGTGCGAAAGGTGTTCACATGTTGATCCGCGAGTCTTCTTCTACGACAATCGAAGAAGGAGATCAGATCTGAACTTGAAGGAGCGAGATCTGCAAAAGAGCTAGTACCTCGATGGTCTCAGGTGCTTCAATATGCTTCAGTCTTATGCGGATATCTGTAGAGATCGGACACTTGTGTGGCTTCGACAGAACCTGCAGGTATCTTTAGATCCGGTTTGAAGAAGGAGTCAGTGCTTTAGGTAGATGATCCGATCATCGATTTATTTTAATTTACTTTTTGAAAATCAGATGCATGTTCTCATCTTGTTATTCATGATATGAACGAGATCTGTAGGTGATTAGATTAAATCTTTGCATACTAGATTAAAAGGTATTTTAATCTATATTTTTGCTGTCATTTTCGAAAATATTTTGAAATTTCTGCCATGCTCTTCGCCTACCAAACCCAACAAAATTCCATGTGGGACGCAGTGGTTGCTCTTCTACCAGTGATTAGACTTAGTCTGTGTCCAAGGATATAGCAGTTTGGTGTGTCTGCGAGCACAAGTTCACCTTACGTGTTCCTGCTGTGCACGCCTCTCTTTCTGTGTATGCGGAAGTAATTCTCACTTGAATGAGGTTGGTCATAACTCTGGATGCAGCATAGATTAAAGCACCTTTGGATAGGGATCTATGTTTCTTTTCAATTTTAAATCATATGGATTACTTGTCAGCTATCTGGTACTTCTAATACTTTGAGTGGATTTTTTGCAGCTCCAAAGATGTCTAATTGCCTCGCAGGTAGCTCCCTTCTGTTTCAAATGCGAGGCAGCTGATAGGATGCATGGTTGTGCAGTCTTCTTAATGGAATAGTCCAATGGGGAGGTTGACATTAACGCTATCTCTTTGAATGGATCAAAGAAGTTGCATCGATCATTCTTTAAACTATCATATTCATATTAAGAATTTTTCTGTTTGGTGGCTAGAGGAAAAGATCAAGGATGTCCATATCCCATTAGATACCTTAATGCGATTACTAGATATTAACATTCTCCAACATGGAATAGCTTATGCATTAATATCACACACTGCCATAGAGGATTAGGGATGGGCTTCAGAAGGACTAATAGACCTAGAGCTAGTCCACAATGAGTACCGTTAAGCAATATATTCATTATGACTCATTCCTGTTTCGCCACCAGTTAACATGATACTAAAGCCAAGGTCTCAGAGCTACTTAATATATGTATTTATCATTTTGTCCTCATTTTATCTCCTTTTTTTTTTATCCAGAACACTAGCATATGGAGTATTAAGGACGAATATGCATCGTTGACTCATTGTTTAACAATTTAAATTTATTTTTGTGTCAAGTGGTTAATTAACAAATATATCAAGCAAATACCTGAAAGATAGCTGAGGACAACATAACATATCTCCTGTACTTGGTGACTATGGAAGGAGAAAACGGTTCGTGTTTCTTTTGTGGTGGAATCTTACTCTCTAGTCGCTTAACATATCCTCTTCTTCAGAGATTGGTTCACTGCTTCCTGCTATGGGCCTTTTTGAAGCTTGGTTAATTTCCTCTCAAGGTCATCTGCTCCAACATGAGGTCCCACTCCACTACCTTTCTCTCATTTCTTCTGTTGCCCTTACTTTTCCTTCCTGTCACTCCTCTATGTAACCATTTTGTGACTAAGGCTACAAATGGATCAGGTTAACCCACGACCTGACCCGATCCAACTCGAACCCATCTCTTATCTTTCTTTGTTTCTATATTACATGAATGTTAATTTTGATCGAGCCTATTTTAATATTTGTTATTCTTAAAAAGGTGCTCTATTGATTTTTATATCCTTATCTTTTAAAATTTTATTAAAATATTTTAAATTTGAATTAACCAGATCAGAAGCAATAGTGAGGAAAATATGATTAGACTTTTTGAGTTCTTGAGTGAAGAATGTAGGACATGAGAGCTCTAATAATCTTATATATGAAAATCAAAATTTGTATTGCAAATAAGGTTTGCTGGTAGATCTTCTATTTATTGATCTTGTTATTTACAACTCAGATCCGAATCAGCCCAGATCCGAATCCGAGCCGAATCCGTATTTATGGATCGGGGCTGGGTTATACATGGATCCGATCCGACTCAAATGACCCATTGGGTCAAAAATTTGATCATGGACCCGATCCAACCCGATCCGATCTTTGTTAGGTTGGATTTGGGTCCAATATTTAAACCTAATCAAGAAATTGGATCGAATTGGAGTCACTCATGACCTGATCCAACCTGACTCATTTGCATCCCTATTTATGACTTACTATATTTTAATGAATGGATTAGGCCTCCCTAACATTTTTTTCCCCAAGCAAAATGGATTTATGGTCCAGTATATGTAACTCAAGTTTTGCTTCTCAACAAGCAAGCTTGAGAAACCTACTAACTCACAAAGCTCATGAACTAATACATTTGTGCAGTTATTTAATACAAATTATTTACGCATTATTGTAGCAACCACTGATATTACTAGACTTCCTCTTTAATGAGCTACACTTTGACTTTATGAAGTTTCCTCATCATAAAAAGTTAGGTATTTCAATTGCAAATATTTGCGAATAATTCCACATCTGTCAAGTTGAGTTCTCCTTCGTGACCTTTCATCACAAGGATATAATTTAGGTTTTGCCTGCCAAGTTAAAACTGAGTTTCTCCTAGAGCTTTTTCCTTGATAATTTCTAGTGCAATATTAAGCATAGGATGCATGGGATCACAATTTTAAAACCATTGTGCATCACACCTAGAGTCCTGATGGAAACTTGTACTTTCTTTGGGAATTTGGGCCGTGCCCGAAAGTCAGGCACATCTGCCAACCTGCAGTTTTTTAGATGTGTGCGATGCATGCGGCAGACCAAGAGACTTGAACTTTACTCCCGTATGATTTGATCAATTCAAAATTTGAATCACCAATTAAGAAACATTTGGGATAGGATGATAATCCTAAGATTAAAAATAATATAGATCGAGATGATAAAAGATTAAAAATAATTGACAGATAATTTAAATAAATAATTTGATAAGATATTAATGATTTTTTTTTAATGACGATTCATCTTTGCCACTCTTTTTTTGTGATAAATTATTAATAGTCACTAGAAAATTCATTTTCTTTTTAGTAATGATGTATAAGAAGACTATTGGTGATGGTTATGATTCATCATTATTTTTAAAAATTTAAATTTGATTTATAATATAATGATAAAATATAAAATCATCATCTACATATCACAATAAAACTAATATAAATATCAACTCAATATCATAGCAAATAAATAAAATATAATTAAAATAGAAGCATCCATATTAAACTGTTAAAGTTTCCAAAAGAAATATTTTCATCCATCCATAATAAAAACATACAGAAAACACTCCATATGTCCATAACTAAAATAAAAATTTCAAATAATATATTATTTTGAGTATAAGAGTCATGAAACTAAAATTAGTTAAGAAGAAATATATATCACCGAATACTCCATGCTAGCTCAATAACACATTGCAATCCTGTATCAAAGATTGAATAAAAAAGATAAAATAATTAGAACTTAGCTGACAAATAAGATGAACAACAAATTATGTATCAAAAAATTTTAAAAGAATCATAAACCTAACATCAAGAATAATTTGTTTGTTACTTGAAACTTACAATTGCAAGACGTGCCATTGGTTGTAGACAATGAAGAATGGCTTCTAAATTGCAAATGCTCAAAAAAGATAAATATCTTCACATCAACTTGAGCATCTACACAATTATTTCTGTGTTGTTGAATATGTGCCTCTCTTTCCTATGCCTCAATTTTTTGCTTTGCTTATACTTTCAATTCTGTCACTCATTTCTCCAACTCTACTGCGCATTCCTTCGCTTCCTAAAGTTTCTTATTTTGTTTAGAAATGTTATGGTTAGGCTTGAGATCCCATCCACATCCACACTGATATCTAGATTTCGGACCAAGAACATGAGCTAAGTGCTCCTCTAAAGTCAAAGGAGAACTATGGCCTCTTCTTGTTGGATTTTCGCTACCCCTTATAATTCGGTCCACATTTCATGATATATGACAAATAAATTAAACATATTAGCATTCAACAATTTTCTTTATAAATCATCATGTTCTTTATAATTATTTTAAAAAAATGATAATTACCATGATATTTCAGCCCGTTGATCAACCCAAGTCCCATCAAGCCTTTGATGAGTTGCCTTTCAAAATTCTATTACATCGGGTGGCACCCTATCCTTGTTCTATTATTATAAAATAAATTAGTAGAATGTGTTACCATTTCTATGAGAAAAATAAGTCATTATTACACTTGTCGTTAATTTCATATTATTTTGGTCTTGACTCGAGCGAATGATTTTGTGCCAATCCTATGAGCTACATTATGCTTAGCCCTATTCTGCTTATTCTTGATGGAGACTTTTTGACAACATTAAAGGATACAAAAGAACTAATTAAAATATTAGTTTACAAAAATGCGAAAGAGATCCAATAGTATATGATAATTTCTCACATTAAAGTCATATGATTCTCAATATTCTAGTAACATTTTTGATCATCTTCAATCACACCATCAGGTTTGTTTTGTAGTCTCTCCTCATAAGTGTCACATCCTCCAAGTGTGCCTTACATAAGTTGCACCTCCATTACACATAAGTAGAACTAAATTGGCATAGCACCTCTTTCTTGCACTCATCAAGAATATGGAACTTTTACTGATATAAAATATATACATAAATGATTAGCTTACAAAATACCAAATTATAAGTAATTAGTTAGATAAATCCACAACGAAATTGTTTGAAATTAAATAATATATCACATAAAAGGAACTAAATATATGATTAAATCATACCCTAATCAAGTTCCACATCCCATTGTTATAAATTTGAGACATTTGCTTTCAAGTATGATATTTCAAGGGTGCATGGGATCTATATATAACTCTTGCATCAGTGATAAAAATTTGACAATTGTTACCTACAACTCTTCTAAGGGTTAGAGAAATTGTTATGTCCAATTTTTATTTCTTTTAGTCTCTTTACAAGGAGAAGGTTATGCATTCGCCCATGCACAACTTTTCTTTTGGATGAAAAAGTTATAAGTGAAAGAAAGCAAAATTAAATATGACATAAAATTTTTGATGTATAAAGCATTAATTCCATTTTTCTTAATAAAAAATTAAATATTGTATCATATATACTCTTTTTCTAGATTGCTATATAGATGATATAACGTATGTACTAGTTACCTACATTACCAGCTACTGTGTCATCCAGTGAGAAAGCTTCTATCTCTATAGAATACGAAGTGTCTACCTCTCTAACCTGAATTCTCCCCTCATGTGATCTATTTTCTCGAACAACTCTAGCCATATTTCTTAAAAAGTATATTTTGTCAAAAATATTAGATACAATACAAAGGTATAAACTTTTGCTGAAAATATCAAGATTAAATAAACATAAAAATATATATTAGCATGACAATCAACAACATATTTCAATAAGTACAAAAAATTTAACTAACCAAATTATTAATTAACATAGACATCATGAATGCTTCAAACATTAGTGTTACCATCTCTATCATCAGCCACTCTATCATCATTTGCAAGGTTCGAATCAACATATATGGGTTCAACATCATTCCTTATCAATTTAATTTCATTATCACCAACATCACCTATTGCCATTATCGGATGTATTTTGGCCAACTATCTCATTCTCTTGGATTGCTTCCTCATTACCAGTTTGACTAGCTTCATGAATAGCTTTTTCAAATAGTTTGGGTATATCATATAAATCATGAGGCCTTATTTTTACCACAATAAGCCAATTAGGATCCTTATTGTCTTTTGCATAGAGCACTTGTTCTGCTTGGCATGCTAGTACATATGGCTCATTTGTATTTAAAGGATATTTGGTATTAAAAGTAATACACCCATATATCTTCTGCCTTATTTTTCCATCACGATACATATCCCACCAATTGCATTTGAATAAAACAACTTTATTTTCTCTGTTATAGTGTAATGTCATTTAAAATACTATAAATTTTTAGGCCTATAGATTCATCTCCCTTCACTAATACTCTACTATTTTGAGTTTTCAATCTATCTTTATGGCTTTTTTTGTGAAATCTAAAACTATTGATAACATAACCTGTATATCGATCGATCTATTTTTGAGGACCTTGAGCCAAGTGTAGAAGTCTATCACTAACACATGCATTCTTTTGATTATACAATCTTATGACCTATGAAACAATGCCAATCAAATAGAATAACAAATTTGTCATAAAAATTAATTTTATTTAAATAACAGTTGATACTTGTGCTTCAAATCATTCAGAAAATTGTTTCTCATGCTTTCCTTTAACATTAACCATGCTTTGTTTCTCAATCTCAACTATGTGTTCACTAGAGATAAAATATTTTATCTTTTATAAATCTAATAAGTTCCTAGATAAGAAAAAATACATGGCATTTAAAATTATAAAATATAAATTAGATCTTACTTTATAAAAGGTAGCACTTCTTCATAGTTTTTCACTACATACATATGAGCTTGCACCATTCTTCATAGCTTAGGAAGATTTGTTTTATTGGTGTGTTAAAACGACAACCATTCTTTGCAAAAATATGTAAGCTTGAGTATGATTCATGTGGACTTTCATAATTCCTTCCAACTCAATTAAGTCTTGTCTCCACACCATACAAGTTATTAGAATAAAAGTTTGAACACTCTTGCACGATGTAGTCTATATCTATTGAACCTTCCAGATGTGCTTTGTTTCGAACATATGATTTAAGTATCCATAAATACCTACAGATCATAAGCTTAGTCTAGTATTCAAGATCAAGGAGAAAAGAATTTAATCATATAAAGAGATAAATTAAATCTTACCTTTCAATAGGATATATCCATCGATATTGCACTGGTCTAGTAAGTTTAGCCTTAGTTGCTCAGTGAACGGCCAAGTGCATCATGATATCAAAAATATAGGAGAAAATATCTTCTCCATCTTACAAAATGTTGAATGGAAGTGAATGAAAAAGATTATACTATATTTTCATTATCAACTTCATAAATACATGTCTATAAATACATTGAAGTGGAAAGGCTACTATGGTAGCTTTACAATTGCATCCAAACATATATAGTAGCTATACAAATATGTCTAATAATCACAATCAAAAAATATGATAAGCTTGACCCTACAATCCTTATAATGATGTGAGCATAATAGTCAAGATCTTAACAACCATGATAATTTCTTTGACAACTCACGATAATATTCTGAAAGAAAATATCGGAGATATTCAAGAAGAATCAAGATCTTGACAACTATGATAATATTCTTGACAACTCACGATAATATTCTGAAAAGAATATCAGAGATATTCAAGAAGAGAATATCATCTCTATCTAACACTCCCCTCAAGCTGGAGAGTGGATGTTTTCATTCCCAGCTTACAAGTGATCTCTAAAAATCATGCTGTAGGCAGCCCCTTAGTTAGTATATCAGCTAGCTGATTACTTGAAGATACATAGAGAATTATAATTAGACCATTCTCCAATTTTCTTTATGAATGCCTATCTATCTCAATATGTTTAGTCTAGTCATGCTGAACTGGATTATGAGCAATACTAATGACTGACTTGTTATCACATATAGCTTCATGGGTCCTTTTCTAATTTTGAGATCACTCAAAATTATTTCAAGCATAGGAGTTCACAAATTTCATGTGCCATTGCTCTAAATTCTGCTTCTACATTGGATCTAGCAACCACTGATTATTGTTTACTTCTCCATGTTACTAGGTTACCACCTAAGAATATACAATAATCTATGGTAGATCTTCTATCAATCAATGATCCTGCAAAGTCTGCATCAGTATAAGCTTCTATTGTTAACTCACTATCCTTCTAGAATAGAATTTCTCTTTCAGGTATAGCTTTAAGATATTGAAGAATCTTATAAACTGCATTTAGATGCTCTACTTTCGAATCATACATAAACTGACTAACTCAATGGTATAAGCAACATCTGGCTTTGTATGAGATAGATCAATCAGTCATCCTATAAGTCTTTAATATCTACCCTTATCAACTGCTCTTCCTTCTTCTTTTTTGCATAGCTTATGATTCGGGCCAATTGGAATGCTCGATGCTTTACTCTCAAATTTTTTTATTTCTTTAAGTAAATGAAGCACATATTTTCATTGGGATATAAATATCCCTTGTTTGGAGTAGGCCACTTCAATTCCAAGGAAGTACTTAAGCTTTCTGAGATCTTTTACTTCAAATTTTTATTTCAATTGTCTTTTCAAGCATTCTCTTTAGATCATATCATCTCCTATTATAATAATGTGATCCACATAGACTAAAAGAGCAATGAGCTTACCCTCTTTCGAATGTTTAGTAAATAAAGTGTGATCTCTTTTCCCTTGCTTATATCCCATCCTTAACATTGTCTTTGTAAATATTTCAAACCAAGCTCTCAGAGACTACTTCAATCCATAAAGAGCCTTTTTAGTGATAAATTTTATTTGGACCAAAGTTCATGTCAAATCCAGGTGGTGGCTCCATAAACACTTTCTCTTGTAAATCTCTATGTAAAAACGTATTTTTCATATTAAATTGCTACAAATCCCAATCGAAGTAGGCTGCTAATGACAACAAGATCCTTTCTATATTCATCTTTACCACAGGAGCATATATCTCTTGATAATCTACTCCATAAGTCTATCTATAATCCTTTACAACTAGCCTTACCTTATACCTCTCCAATGTCCCATCAACTTTGTACTTTAGGGTATAAATCCATCTACATTCCACTGCTTTCTTCCTTTAGGCCAAGGAACCATTTCTCATGTCCCATTCTTCTCAAGTGCACCCATTTCTTTCTTCATGGCATTTATCCAATTCCTATCATTGAATGCCTCATGTATAGTTTTTGGAATGTCAATAGAATTTAGGGAGGCAAGAAAGCTTTAGTATTGTGAGGATAATCTATGGGAAGGCATAAACTGAGATATGGAACATTGAGTATATTTTTGGTCCCTTTTCTCAAGGTAATAGGTAAATTAAGATCATACAAATCAGAATTATCCAAAGAAGAGGAAGAGTGAGAGGTTTCTATACCTTATATCGGGTTGGATTCTTGAAGTTGCTTCGGGTCCAGAATGGACTTCTCTCTTTTAGTGTAGACCTGTTTCGGAGATGGTCTGAAAGTTGTTATAGAGACGGAACCGATTTGTTGTTGATCTTGTTCAATCAGAATAAGTGATGGTTCAATAGGTGATAATGGGGCAATAAGAGATAAAGCGGTCATAGGTTGAATAGATTCAAATGAAAGCTGGACAGGTTCGAATGGTGCAGATTGAACAGATTCAGATGAAGGTTGGACAGATTCATATAGTGCAGAGTTAAGAAAAACTGTCCCATGCCCTCATCATCTCTCTGCACAATTTTCTTCCCTGAAGGTGAGGGTCTAACGATGAAAAAAAGGGTTCTACTTCATTAAATGTCACATCTATTGAGATGAAAAATTTTTGGTTGGGGGTGATTACATTTGTAGCATTTTTTGCTATTTGAATAGACTATGAAAATATACTTTATCGCTCTAGGATCAAGTTTACTTCTAAATTGTTTGTGAATGTGGACAAGCACTACACACCCGAACACCTTAGGTGGAAGATTATTAGTGACATAAATTTTTGGATAAAAGTCAAACATTTTTTGTATCAGACTCTTATTTCCTAAAATGCGAGAAGGTATTCTATTTATGAGATGAGTAGCTGTCAAAACAGCTTCTCCCAAAAAACTTTTAGGGACATGGGTTTGAAATAACAAAGAGTGAGTAATACTAAGTAGATGTCTATTTTGTATTTAGCTACCCCATTTTGTTGAGACGTGTCCACACATGAGGATTCTTGTAAGATTCCCTCCCATTGAAAAATTTTGATTAAAGTATTCCTTAGCATTATCTATTCTTATCTTCTTTATTCCAACACCAAACTGAGTATTAATCATTTTGTAAAAGTTTAAAAAGATATTTGTCTCCTCTGATTTTTCTTTCATTAGAAACAATCAAGTTGTTCGGTACAATCACCAATAAATGTCACAAATCATTTTGTCCCAATTATATTAGAAATTTTTGAAGGTCTCCAAACATCTAAACAAATCAATGAAAAGGGCTCAACAGACTTTATTGAACTTAAAGGAAAGGATACTCTATGATGTTTGGAAAGTTCACAAACATCACAGTGAAGGTTTTCAATAGAAATATTTTCAAACAATGATGGAAACATAAGCTTAAGTAAACTAAAAGGAGGATGACTATGATGGTAGTGTTGAAACCAAATTTCAGATTTATTTGAAGTGATAAGATTATTGGTGAGGGCACCTTGTGAATAAGATAGCATCAGCCGATTTCTTTCTCCATAATTTTCTTCATGTCTTCCAGATAATAGGGCCCATTCTTTCCCTAGCAACTCCAATCATCCTCCCCGCAGTTCGATCCTGAAACACACAATAAGTGTCAAAGAAAGTGATTAGGCAGTTCAAATTTTTTGTGATTTGGTGAATGGAGATCAGTTGGTAGACAGTTTGAAAATATGTAGGATATTTTGTAATGGGAGAGAGGGTGTTAGCCAGATATTTCTTGACCAGCAATCATGATTGGTGATCCATCGGCCACTGTTATTTTATGGGTTCCAAGGCTCGATTTATAAGTAACAAATTTTATAGAACTATAGGTCATATGGTCTGTTGCCCCTGAATCAACAATCCATGAGTTTGAATGTACTGTATCTGAGACATTAATAGAATCAAAAATGGCACTTACCACTTTGAACAAGTGAGCATGTATTATAAGATTTAGAAAGGGATTCGAGTATACCTCACAGTTTTTCAATTTCTTCTTTATTAAAATCTCGGATATCATTATCAGTAGAAATCAAAACCTCTTGAGGGCTTCCATCTTGGTTTGCTACGTGAGCCTAGATTTTTTATCCCTTAAAACCTCCCATTTGACTCAAAATTTGTTCCTTTCCATGTAATTTAAATATATTTTCTTGTATGCCATAGCTTATTGTAATATTTGCACTAAAGGCCACCTTTATTAGCTTACTGTATCTGATTTTCTGCATATTATTTTCACCATCAGCTATCTTTGTAGAGAGCAACACTGATCCTTCAATAGGCCATGACTCAAGCATCACCATTCTTCTACTTTCCTCAGCCCGAATAATAAAGAACACCTCATTAAGAGATAGTAGTTGCTCTTTGCCTAAAATTTGGATTTTCACTGGATCAAACTCAGCATTCAGACCTGCTAAGAACTCAAAAATTTTACTACTTTCAATAAAATTTAGGAGAGTTTGTATATCATCAACATATTTCATTTTTAGATCCTGATAGTGGTCAATTTTCAGCCATAGACCATTTAATAGATTGTAATACTCTATAACAAAGAGAGTACCTTGATTAGTGGTCAAGATTCTAGTCCTCAATTCAAAAAGTATTACTGTATCCTGTTTCATCGAGTATGTCTGCCTGACTGTTTCTCAAACATCTTTGGCAGTTGAAAGAAACATATAATTTCTACTAATTTCGGATAACATCGAATTTCATAACCATGATATGATCATGGAATCTTCTTCATCCCATGCTTGAAACTTTGGATCCTCTTGACTAGGATCCATTCCATTCAGATAACTTAGCTTGTCTTTTTTCTTCGAATATGTCTTCACTATTTGTGACCATTGGAGGTAATTCTTCCCATCAAGGTGATTGAAAGAATTCATACTCTGAAGTTCCCTACTGTCGATCCATTAGGATGATGAACGAAGGCAGACACAATTGAATTGGAAGTGTTGGAAACTTCAGACATCTTCTACCATGGACTAAAAATAATCACCAAATCAAAAGATTTGTATACTCGACAATGAAAGTCAAGCATACGAAAAATAGATCAACTATGAACAAGCCAAATCTCTTTGAAGATAATGAAAGGGTCGATAATAAAGATCTACTAGGATAGTCGACAACTCGATAACGAAGGCTGACAATAGTGATCAGTAATGAAGGCTGCTACGATGAGCAGTTAGGATGACAATGCCCATTCTAATACCATGTTGAATGGAAGTGAATGGAAAGGATTATACTATATTTTTATGATCAACTTCATGAATACATGTCTATAAATACATTGAAGTGGAAAGACTACTATGGTAGCTTTACAATTGTATCTAAACATATATAGTAGCTATACAAATGTGTATAATAATCACAATCAAAAAAATATGATAAGTTTGATCCTACAATCCTTATAGTGATGTGAGCATACTAGTCAAGATCTTGACAATCATGATAATATTCTTTGACAACTTACGATAATATTCTGAGAAAAATATCGAAGATATTCAAGGAGAATCAAGATCTTAACAACTATGATAATATTTTTGACAACTCACGATAATATTCTACAAACAAATATTGGAGATATTTAAGAAGAGAATATTATCTCTATCCAACACAAAGTGTTAAAGCAATTTACTTTCTAGACATTCCAAGTCATCCAAATTCAAAACCTTAGGACATAGCTCCCTAAAGAATGCACTAAACTCAATTTAGGCTCTACACACCTCTTTAGATAATATCCCATGTATAGCAAGAGGGAGAAACCTATGTAAGATAACATGACGGTCATGTGTTTTCATATTTGTAATCTTACAGTCAATAAAGTTAATACACCGAGAGATGTTTAAGGAGTATCCATCAGGTATCTCTAAATCAATTAAACTCTAACAAATTTAACTTCTCATCCTTAGATATTGTATAGCATGCAGCAGGAATACTTTTCACAACACTGTTCTCATCCCGATTAGGCCCAAGATCTCATCATATATTCATACTCTCTAAATTAAGATGTGCTTTTAAATTATCCTTTGTCTTTCCTTCAATATCCAATAATGTTCCAATGATAATTTTTACAAACATTTTTCTCAATTTGCATTATATCTAAATTATGGCATATTAGAAGGATTTTTCAATAAGGCAAAGTAAAAGAAATACTCTTTTTCTTCCAATTGTAAGGTAATTTAGGCACTCCATAATTTTTTTTCTTTGTGGCCTTACCAAATGTCATCTGCCTAAATCCACTCAACTGATCAAGTGCATCTTCCCCAAATGACTATTTAGTTGCAAGCTTCTTTCTTGTTTATCAAAAATTAATGTAATAATTCTTTTATGAATGCTTCAATAAATAGATTTAGTATCCTTATGATAGCAGGGACAAGCTAATGCCCCTTTAGTGCTCCATCCTGATAAATTGACATAAGCAAAAAAATCATTAATGGTCCACAATACTATAACACATAGCTAAAAATTTGTTTTTTTAGAGGCATCATATGTTTCCACTCCATTTTCCCATAGATGTATTATTTTATCTATTAAAGGTTGCAAAACACTTCTATCTTCCAGGAGCCTTAGGACTGAGGATAAGTGGCGACATCATGATGGGCTTTTCATGCACATCCATGGTGGCAAATTATATGGAATAAGTATAATAGGTCATGTACTATAAGAGCTACTCATGTTCCCAAACGGTTTAAAACCATTAGATGCAAACCCAAGTTTGACATTATGAGGATCCAAGGCAAATATAGAATATTGTTCATCAAATTTTTTTCAAGCCAAAGAGTCGGTTGGATGCCTCAACAATCTATCATCTTCCTTGATTTCTTTATGTCACCTCATAGCCAAAGCTATTTTTGAATGCATGTAAAATCTTTTTAAGCGAGGTGTCAATGGAAAGTAAAATAATATCTTCTGAAAAATATTCTTATGCTTTATAGATGTCGATGCTTCATCTTCATTTCCATCACCCTTGAATGCCCACCCAGAAAGTTTACAGAATGCCCACCCATAAAGTTTACAGGTTGGACATTCTTGAGCTTATACATACTATTTCTAATAGAGAATACAATTATTTTACACTCATCTATTTTCTCATAATCAAGTCCCAAATCCCAAATGGTCTTCTTAGCTTCATAATATAAAGATAAATTTTAAATTAGAAATACCTCTAACAGAAGTTTAAGGAGGTGAAAGCTGTATCACTCTATCTATGTAGACACTTAAGATTCAACAATCTAACCATGAATTCTAACTTTGAAAATTTAGAACTTGGATGTATTGGCTGCTCACATTCCTCCATTAATTTATAATACTTTTAAGCTTCTAAATTTGATTCCTCATGATCATCATTATTAGATTATTCTCCAACAATAGAATCCAGATTTCAAACATTATCCCTTGGTAGGCAATTCTCCATAATGTTTGTATTTCGAATACCATATATATCTTATACCAAGCTAAACATGTCATGTTGAGGACCTTCTATCTCAAAATTGGTATCACTTTCATCATCAGTATTACTCTTGCCACTTCTGTTGGATATATACCCTAGAAGTCAATCTTGACTGACATATTTTATATATCTAGGATATGATTTTATACTTATTGGACAGTTATATTACCATTCATGTTTATGTGTTCATGAATCATCCAAGAGATTAATAAGATGATGATATATATTCTCAAAGAGTTGAGAATTTGAGGCATGTGTTATTGATAGTTGATTCCTAAATTGCTCCTAGTCATAGGATCATCATGGGGATGGTGATTAACCCAGATAGATCAGTGCACAGATCGCTTCCTTCGGACAGATGGATCTTGAGTCTGTAGTGTAGTGACACTGGAGCGAGAGTGCAAGTGGTTGTTAGAGAACAACTAGCACTGACATGACCAACATGAGAAGTCATATGGATGTCTGCTCACTTGTTAGTGACTTTCTCGATGCTGCAGTTATATGACTGATCCTTTGACCTGAGGTGATATTACTGCTCGCAGTGAGGTTGCTGAAGTTTGACTGACATATCAATATGGATCTCAAGAAGTCCTTGTAGTGGATGTTGGCGACACTCGATCCACTATAGAAGTAGGGTATGCATCAAGATGGAATCTATCGACCCTAGTAGAAGGGAGTAGTCCTATGAGATTTAAGAGGCTGAGTTCTTATGTCTATGGCCATAGCAGTGTAATTGATGAAAAAAAATTTATACAATTACATATGGACTCGAGCTGATTGAATCTATCATATGATCGATGTTGAGGTTTGACGATTTATCCATGACTTGTCATCTGATCGGGACTCACGATAGAGGGATTGTATCATATGCTAACTGTACCTAGAGGTTCATCTTTATTTGCTGTGTTGCCACTACATACTGCTAAGTATCACTGATGGATTATGAGACTCATGAGGATCATCTTGATGATCAATGATCCTTGATGGGCTGAGTTAGAATTATTCCAACCCATTGAAAATAGTTTTAATAATATTATGATAGAGATCATAATATATCTCACTATCAGATAGAATAGAACCTATAGGGTCACATACAAAAGAGACTTTTGACTGGTCAGATGGTTGAATTATGATTATGAATCATAATAGAATTTGATTATCAATTTAATTGATAATTGATCCAATACAAATATTACATTATGTAACTTACTAAAAAGTCAGTGAGTTATAGGAGGATTAATTAGTAATAAGATTGCTAATTAGCTTAATTTGATTGAGCAATGGGGCTTGCATTAAGTCTAATTTAATTGAATTTAATTTGACTTATTATGGATTTGATTTGATCAACCCCAATAGGGTTATAGAATAACCCCAATCGGGTTATAGGATAACTCCAAAAGGATCGGATGATTAGCTCCAGTTGTATTAAGATTTGAGTTTGATCCAATTTCTAATTAGACTAGAATATATATATTTCTAATTAGACTAAGAATCCTCATTTCTATGGGTGTCCCAAATCCTAATTGGATTAGGATTAAAATTGAGTTTGACTTAAGCATCAAGAAAGAGTCCAATAGGACTAGGATTCCTCCTCCCATTAGGTAACATAAAATCTAAATAGTTTGGGCTCTAAATTAGATTTAAATTTCTATCTATTTGAGTCTAATTAAATTCTAATATGATTAAATTAATTAATATTTATTGGGTTTAAACAGCCATCTAATAAAGAGTCCCAAGATCTTGAAATTCTTCCCTTCTAAGCGCCAAAACACTCGACACCCACCTTCCACATTGAACCAGATGTGACGCCACTTTTTCTCCCCTTTTGTGTGTGTAAGAAAGAAGGGATTTCCTCCCTTATTCACCATGTAAAACCTAGTTGTAATAGGATTTAGGTGGGTGGCACAAAATTAGGAAGAGTCCATGGATGTTTGGACTCTATCTCCTAATCAAGATAGAACTCCATCTTAGCCTATTTAAACCCAGCACATATGGGATGGTAGAGGGGGATAATCATCAAATTTTCACATCCTAAAGGAGAGGAGTTCGCATGGAGAAAACAAGGAGAGAGGGCATGGCATCATGGGTCCATGGCGTGAGGTTTGTTACAAACATCCTTTCTGTCTTGCAACAACCAAGAGTTGGTTGTTAGGACATCATCTTCTCTATCTTTTGTCCATATTTAGACATAGATGTCTCATCTTTTCTTTATTTAAAGTTGGATAAAATTCTTACAGCTCTATTGTAGAGATTTGGTGTATGAATTTTAGGAAGAAAAGAGAAGAAAGTGTTCTTCCCATGATCTCTAGCGTAGAGATCAAGATCCTCCTACATCTTCTTATTCTCTAAGAGTGTCTTGAGAGAAAAGAAGATTTTAACCGTCAAGATACGATCTCTGTAAGGGAGCTAGTGTTGCGAAATTCAATGCAGGGGCAAAATGGTAATTTTAAAACTTTTCAAATTACTATTTTA
>KE505734.1:220318-239241 GCA_000441515.1 Elaeis oleifera
GCTGAGTTGAAATTGTTCAACCCATTGAAAAGAGTTTCAATGATATTATGATAGAGACCACAATGTATCTCACTACTAGACAGAATAGAATCTATGGGGTCACACACGAAAGAAATTTTGACTGGTCAGATGGTTGAATTACGATTATGAATCGTAACAGGATTTGATTATCAATTTGATTGATAATTGATCCATTACAAATATTGCATTATGTAACTTACTAAAGAGTTAGTGAGTTATAAGAAGATTAATTAGCAATAAGATTGCTAATTGGCTTAATTTGATTGAGCAATGGGACTTGCATTAAGTCTAATTTGATTGGATTTAATTTGACTCATCGTGGATTTGATTTGATCAACCCTAATAGGGTTATAAGATAATCCCAAAAGGATCAAATGATTAGCCCCAGTTGAATTAAGATTTGAGTTTGACCCAATTTTTAATTAGATTAGGATGTATGTATTCCTAATTGGACTAAAAATTTCTATTTTCATGGGTGCACTAAATCCTAATTAGATTAGGATTAAAATTGAGTTTGACTCAAGTACCAAGAAAGAGTCCAATAGGATTAAGATTCTTCCTCCAATTAGGTGACATAAAATCTAAATAGTTTGGGCTCCAAATTAGATTTGAATTTCTATCTATTTGAGTCTAATCAAATCTTAATATGATTAAAATTTATTGGTATTTTATTGAGTTTAAAACAGCTATCTAATAAAGAGTCCCAAGATCTTGAAATTCTTCCCTTCCATATGCCAAAACACCCCACGCCCACCTTCCACATTGAACCAGATATGACACCACTTTTTCTCCCCTTTTGTGCATGTAAGAAAGAAGGGATTTCCTCCCTTATTCACTGTGTAAAATCTGGTTGTAATAGGATTTGGGTGGGCGGCACAAAATTAGGAAGAGTCCATGGATGTTTGGACTCTATCTCCTAATCAAGATAGAACTCCATCTTAGCCTATTTAAACCTAGCACATATGGGACGGTAGAGGGGGATAATCATCAGGTTTTCACGTCCTAAAGGAGAGGAGTTTGCGTGGAGAAAAACAAGGAGAGAGGGTGGTCCATGGCGTGAGGTTTGTTACAAACATCCTTTCTTTCTTGCAACAACCAAGAGTTAGTTGTTAGAACATCGTCTTCTTTATCTTTTGTCCATGTTAAGACATAGATGTCTCATCTTTCTTTATCCAAAAGTTGGATAAAATTTTTACATCTCTATTGTAGAGATTTGATGCATGGATTTTAGGAAGAAAAGAGAAGAAATGATTCTTCTCATGATCTCTAGCATAGAGATCAAGATCCTCCTACATTTTCTTATTCTCTAGGAGTGTCTTGAGAGAAAAAAAGATTTTCAACCATCAAGATGAGATCTCTATAAGAGAGCTAGCATCCTGGTAAGATCAAAAGGCTTCTGATCAAATCAGAGTCTCGTATGGATATCCGTAGAGGTCGGATGCTTGTGTGGCTAAAAGGGACCTTCGAAAGACATCCATGATCATCAAGTCCTGTTGAAGATTGATCCATGTCCAGGTATATTTTTAATTATTTTTTTATTTAATTTCTATATCTGAGTCTTATCTCACATATGATGATCCTGTTTATGGTTTGAAGATTCGATCTTATGAATGCTTAGATTAAATTAGATTTAATCTGAAAAATTTTAAATTCTGCTGCATACTAATTTGTAAAATTATATATACATGAAATCATAAAACTCTAACAACTTGACCCATTAGTATCCTCCCCTTGATGGTACCATTGTGTGTAACCCCTTATTATGCCATTTTTGAAGAAGTCAACTCTCACTTCTGACTTTTTCTTGAGAAAATATTTTTGCATTTAAGACATGGACACCTAATGTATTGTTCCACATTGGGTCTACTAAATGCAAAATCTAAAAGCTCGTTGACTCCATTCTCATAATCAAGATGCCTTCTGTCCCGTAGCTATATCCAAGTCTTATTGATTGGCATGTTTACTACAAAAAAAATCATTTGGACTATAAAGCATTACTTTCTAAAGTTTATTAGTCTGTAATCTTTGTGATAAATTTTAGATTCATTACTTTTTGAAAAGTGTCATCAAATTAAATGATTGTCAAGAATGATAAATTAAAATCAAATGTAATTGTTGATATTATTTCATTAAAAATTGTTACACAAAATCAGCAAGACAAATGACCCCTTTATGCAATAACTAGGATTAGACATCGATGCTAGCAAAGAAACACAACTAGAATTAGGAGTTCTTGACTTGGGTGGCATATGACTCCTTTGTACTTTGTTTCTTTCTTCTTCTTTGTACATTATTCCTTAATACTATTTTAGTGTCATATGGCCTTCCTTTTACATGAAAAAAATAATCTACTCGATTAAGTTAATTTGTAATGATAACATGGATTAGCCATTGAAATTCTTTTAATTCGAATCACGAGAGTTAAGGGTATAGATAATAAACTAGATTTTTTGATTAAAGATGGTTCTAAGAATGAAATAACAATATGTTTAGATTTTTTGATTAAGGAAGGTTCCAATAATGAAAATAACAACATTGTTGGCCGTACCTAACAAGAAATAATCATCAATATTAACAATCAGCTATTGCATAACAGTAAATGATAAAGAATGAAAATTTAAGAAGAAACTAAGGGACAAAAAGAAAATCAGAATGTGGGCACAAATAAAGTACCTAGGCTGCAAAGAGGAAAAATTTTAAGGATGAATACTTGGAAGTGGACACCTAGAAGAAATCACCAAAGTTGGTCTAAAGACAGTGCTAATGGTGGATGTTGGAAGAGATTACTGATTTTGGTGAGAAAGAGAGATGGGAAGACAGGCATTCCGGTGAAAAAGAGAGTTGGACGTGATGGTTTCAGTGGATTTCGGTGGGAAAGAGAGATGGGAGGGCGAGCATTTGTTGAGAAAGAGAGTTGAGTGTGATGGTGTTTGGACGTGATGGTTTTTGGGCGTGGCAGCTTTTGTGAGGAAGTGAATCGCAAACGTCATTTTTTCTCAAAAGAGTGAGGAGTATTGGGGTAAAGTCATGCTTTTTGGGGAAGTCTAGAGAGGGAGATCATGTAAAAAATAAATTGCATGAGGTTGGGAGTTCTAGGGGGCACTTCTTCTTAAAAAAAAAATACAGGAGTTTTAGATTTTGGATTCACTGATTTGTTCTTCCCAATAGAGCTAGGACTCTTGAAAATATCCTTTTGGGAGTCCTAGAGAGGAAAGGAGATAATGGGAAAAAAAAATCCTACAAAAAGAATCATGCAAGGAACTGGGAGTCCGGATTATAAAGGTCAACTATTCTTAAAAAAAAAATGTGAGAGTTTGGATCGTTGGAGAATTGGTTCCCGTATAAAAGCAAGGACTCTTGGGAGTAAAGTCCTCGTTCCTGAGAAGTCCTAAAGAGATTTGGGATTTGTGGGATTTGAGATTCTTCTTTTAGAACAAAAAGGCACAGGATTTGGAATTCATCTTTTATTAAAGAAAATGCATGGGATTTGGATTCACGGCGTACGCATGGGATTTGAGATTCGAGTTCAAATTTATGAATTAAGTAGCAATAAAGACCAGCTCAACTCTGATTTAAGTTCAACTATTATTTTAATATCAGCTCAAAAACTCATGAGCTTATTTAGTTAAGATATACACTTTTAATACTCCATGCCTTTTCTATTTTATTTAACTATATTTTTTAATTATGATCAAGGCTCAAACTTGAGCTCGAGTATAGCTGTGTTAATACTCGAGTTGAGTTGACTCAAGTTGATCTTGAGTACTTATTTTTTGGATCGTGTATTATTTGAGCTTACATGTATTGATCCGAAGTCAAGTTTGGAGCCTAAAAATTTTGAATCAAGTCGAGCTCGAGCCTCAACCTACTCAACTCTGCTTGATTGCACCCTAGTTAAGGAGTTGTGGGACAATATATGGGTTTGAGATTTTAGACACTTAAAATTGTCTTATTCTTTATATAAAATTTAGATTGCATCTTGATTAGGTAATTTTATTACTAGAGTGGTCCTGACTTATAAATCCAATTTGAAGATTGAATTAGTTTTTGATTTGAACCAATTTGAAGATCAAATTGATTCATCTATTCAATTTCTATATCAAAATAAGAGCAAGATTAATAAAAAATGGCTTAAATATCAAAAAGATCATCAAATTTGATGCAGATCACTTTGACCACTATAGATAAGGCTGGACAGGATTAGGAGCAAGATTTACCATATCGGAAAGTCAAATCTATGCCAAACTTTTGGAGGCTATAATTTAGTCATATAATATCCAATTGAGATATTTTTTTTTGAAAATCAGATAATTTTTTAGATGTATACCATGGCGCCCTTCTTTGAGGGGGTGATACCCTAGTGATCGGGCTCAAACTCCTTCATTGGGGTCCAAAACAAGTTGGTCAAATTAAAAATTTCTCTTTCAAATAAGATTGATTTCGACCTTCTGTGTAGCTTCCAAACCAAAAATCAGATGAAGTGATAGAAGATGGAGTTGATATAAAGGTCACAATCTATTTTTTTATAGGATTTTAGCTTTTTCAAGCTTTTTCTACTAGTCATATCTATTTTGAGAAAGTGAGTCCTATTGGAGCTAGGACACAAATCTGCCCCTAATTGTGTATGGATGAATCAATTATTTTATAGACATGGCTAAGCTAATGATCAAACAAAGAAAAGAAGACTTAAAACCTTACTTTCTTAGTTATATATTGTGACTCTAATCGAATTCTTATGATGGTTAGCTTGATTGTAACGACACATTAACATAAAATCAAATTTTATAATTTGACTTATAATTTGATGTTTTATCAATGACAGCATCATTGTGTCATTAACGTATCAGATTTTAGCGACGATCAAATCTATCGTCACTATAGATGGATGCTTTTAATCACAACTCTTTCAATTGATCATTATTGGTATATATTTATAGTGATCATTTTAAAATATCATCACTAAAGATATATATTTTAATGATAAACCATTAAATCATCATTAGTACATGGACAAATATCAATTTTGGTGTAACTGATTACGACAACATATTTTTTTCACTAAAAATATATATTTTTAATAACCACTCTATTTGTGTGTCACTAAAAGAATATATATCTCTAGTGACCACGTTGAAATGTCATCACTATAAATATAAGCTTTAGTGATGCATTATAAAAGCATCACCAGTAAGTTGATTAAGATCAACTTCAACATTAAAATTATGACAACATTACATATCATCATTAAAGTTAGAGACATTTAGTGACCCCTCTACAAGCTTGTCATTAAAGGTATATAACTATAATAACCATGTTAAAATTATCACCATTAAAGTCATATGTTGCAGTCATGAACCATAATATCATCATTAATAAGTTGATCAAAATTAATTTTGATGCCAAAATTATTTTTTTGCTTAAAAAATCTCTGTTTAGTGATGTCTTTTGTGACAAAATAAAAATAGTCACAAAAGATCTATATTTTATGACGATATCACATTTCATTGTTAAAGCATTTGGCTAAAATGATTTGTTGTAACTAATTTTAATTTTTATCACTAAATATAAGGACTTTAGTGACTAAACCTCCCATTCGTCACAAATAGTTCATCAATAAAACCTAAGTTCTTATAGTGATTTTTATAATATATCAAGGGTAGTTTTGGTATATGGTCCTGGATTCTTAAAGAATATCAAATAGGTTACTTATGGATACTTAGTAATCTTTAATCATCGGAACATAGCATATCAAACACCATAATCTTAAATGATGGAGGATCAAATTATCTTGGGATAAAGATCACCAATGATCTAAGATCAACTTGGTGAACTCATTTGGGTCACCAAACACCTCCTTATTCTTTGACATTTTCCCTTTCTTTATATGGCAAATGATCCTAAATGAATATATGTGAAAGTTGGCTTGAGGCATTTTTTTCCTTACCTGAAAACAACTACAAGAATTTAGTTTTATTGATAAACCTTTCATGATGAAACACAAGCTTGGTCACTAAAATCCCTCTATTTAGCAATAAAAATTAAAATTGATCACAACAAATCATGTTAGTCAAATGCTTTAACAACAAATGTAATATCATCACAAAATATTTTGTCACATAAAAGTGTTATTAAATATAGGTTTGTAGGCAGACAAATAATTTTGGTGCTGAAATTGATTTTGGTCAATTTATTAATGATGATATTATGGGTCATCACTAAAACATATGACTTTGATGATGATATGTTAAAATGGTCATTATAGATATGTACCTTTAATGACAAGTTTATAGAGTGGTTATTAAAGGTCTCTAACTTTAATAATGATAAATAATGTTGTTACAATTTGGATGCGGAAGTCGATGTTAGTAAACTTACTAGTGATAATTTTATAATTCATCACTAAAGCGTATAATATCTATAGTAATAATGTTTCAAAATGGCCGCTGTAGGTATATATATTTTTAATGATATGCTGATAGAGTAGTTATCAAAAGTCTATATCTTTAGTGATTATATATTATATCATCACTAAAACCTTATACATTAATCACAAATGATGATTTCATCGGTAAAAGTATCAAATTATAAGTCAAATTATAAAACTTGATTTTATGTTAATGTATTGTTAAAATCAAGCTAACTATCTTAAGAATGTGGTTAGAGTCATAGTATATAACTAAAAAGTAGGGTTTTAAGTTCTTTTTCTTTCTTTGATCATCAACATAGACATACCTATAAAAATAATTGGTTCATCCATATACAATTCGGATCAAATTTCTGTCCTAGTTCTAAAAGGATTCACTTTCCTAAAATAAATGTGACTAGAATAAATAAGCTTGAAAAGCTAAAATTCTATAAAAATTAGATCTCAATTTTTATATCAATTATGTCTCCTATCAATCCACCTGATTCTTCTCAGATTAAAAGCTATGTCTAGTTAACATCTTATTCGAAAGAGAAATTTTTGTTTTAATCAACTTGTTTCAGGCCCTAAATAAAAAATTTTGGATCTGATCATTAAGAGCACTACTACCCTCAAAGGAGGGTGTCATGGAATAGATTTCAAAAAACCGTTTGATTTTTTTTAAAAAAAATCTCAATTGACTAAGTTATGGCCTCCAACATTTTGGCGTGTAATTTGACTTCTAATATGATAAATTTTGCTCATAGAGCCTATCCAACTATATCCATAGTGGCCAAAGTGATCCACATTAAATCTGATGATCTTTCTAATATTTAATTTTTTTATTACCTTATTCTTATTTGATGCAAGAATTGAATAGATGAATGAATTCAGTCTTCAAATTGGTTCAAGTCAAAAATTTCAAATTAAAAACTAATTCGGTCTTCAAACTGGATCAATAGGTCAGGACCAATCTAATAATAGGATTACCTAATCAAGATGCAATCAGAGATGCCAATTATGGGAGGTGATTGAGAATTGCATATATGTGGACTCTTTACCCTACATTGGTGATTTCAATGTTAATCTTTCAAGCTATGACAAGAAGGGTGGTAAAAGCTTCAAGGAAAGTAGGGATGTCTGTGAATTCAAAGATTTCATTCGACAGAATGGCCTAATTGCTCTTAGTTCTTCAAGCTGTCAATATATATAATGTAACAATCGACTCGAGGAAGGACATGTTTGAGAGAGATTAGATAGAGCACTTGCACACCTAATTGGTCAAATAAGTTTCAAGATAATAAATACATCATTTGGCAAGAATAGGATTGGATCATTGCCCTCTTTATTACAAATTGAATCGAACAAAAGTTTATGCCAAGGCCTTTCTAATTCGAGAAATTTTGGTTCCAGTGTGAAGGCGTACAATAAGTAGTTCGAATGGCCTAGAATATAGTGGAAATGATTCACATGGGATCAAAGTGCTGAAGATATTGAAGAAACAAAGCTGGCTTTACAAAGGTGGAATAAGAATTTATTGGCAATTTACTTGAAAAGTAGATCGGCTAGGATAGCAGATTCAAGGGCTTCAAGAAGAAGACATACGCTATGGTGGATTGAATGTTCAATTACAAACTACTCTGCTTAGGAAGATTAGAGAATACAATAAAGTGCTAAGGCTTCAAGAAATCCTTTGGCATGAAAAATCATGGCTTAGATGGTTGAAGGTGATGCTAACCCTTCTTTTTTCCATAAGACGATAATTGTGTGTCAAAGGAAAAGTTGGCTTATAAGTCTGTACAAAGGTGATGGTACTAAAGTAGAAAGTAAAGCTGAAATTCTGGCTATGGTGTGGAAGCACTTTCAAGATAGTTGGAACCTGCCTACTCCTAATACAAAGCTTCAGTTATCCTAAATTCAGAATGGTGCAACAAACCAGCAAATTTGATGCTTGTTCAATGGAGAAATCGATGAGGCTCCAGCTCAAATGGAATCGGACAAAGCCCTAGGGCCTCATAGGTTTTCTCCCATATTTTTCAAATGCTTTTGGCCAATAATTGAAGTGATATTATAGTTGTAATTAAGGAATTCGTTGTCATTGCTTAGATGCCCAAAGTATGAAAATATACTTTACGTTGTACTAATTCTTAAGGATCAGTGCCTCAAGGAGGTTACTGACTACAGATTTATAAGCCTGTGTGGCACTTTATATAAATTACCAATGAAATTTAGTTAATCGGCTGAAGGAAGTTATGCCCACGCTAATTTTGCTGAACAAGGGGCCTTTGTGTTTCATCATAGCAGTACGGACAACATATTGGTGGCATCTAAGAGGAATTCTATGATGGTTGTAAAGGCTAATATGGAAAAGGCTTATGGTAGAATGTCCTTGGGATATTTATATGCAGTGCTTGATCACTTTGGCTTCCATCGTAAATACATTAAATGGGTAATATCTTGTGTTCAGCATCCTTCATTCTTAGTTGTTATTAATGGTGGCCTCACCACTTTTCTTACTTCATCTCTTAGAGTAAGATAAGGTTGCCCTTCATCCTCCTTTTATTTGTCCTTTGTGCTGATATATTATCAAGGTCCATGCAAAATGTGGCTAATAGTGGAGCCTTGATTGGATCTAAACCTTCACCAATGGGCCCCAATGTCACACATTTGATGTTCACCAATGATCTGTTACTAGTGGCAAAGGCAAATAACAAAAATTCAGCTCAATTAAGAAGAATTTTGGGCAACTATTGCAATCAATTGAATCAGAATATTAATATTCACTAGTCACAAATTCAATTTAGCCCAAAATGGATAAATCCAAGAAACAACGAATTATGGAAACTCTGAACATTCCTATTAAAGTGTGTACTTAGCAGTATCTTGACATTCCTTCATCAGGTGGTAGACTAAATTAGTAGGATTATAATTCTTTGTCTGATAGAATCTACAAATAGCTTGAGGGTTGGTAGCGGAAACATCTCTTACAAGTAGAGCAGCTTGTCTTGATCCAATCTGTTCTAACTTGTAGTTATGTCATTTGCCAACAAACAACTATTTCAATGAATGTTCGGAAGAAGCTTAATAGGATTTTTAACGCTTTTTTGTGGGGACACGAAATGGTTACAAGGAAAGCTCATCTTGTATAAGCAAAGTGAGTGCACATTTAATTCTTCACAAAGAGAGTGTTTGGAGCAAATTGATGCAGGCAAAGTATGACTTCAAGGAATGGAATTCTTACCATTTAAGAAAGGAACCTCACCAATATGGCGAGCAGTGTGTTCAACTTTCAAGTGGGTGCAAAACAATGTTAGATAGCAAATCGGGGATGGATCAAGCATAAGTGTCTTGCAAGATCCATGGTTTTCCAACACCCCAATTAATAAGTCACCAATCCTGTTAATACTCAGGCTTGCCATGATAACTGGATGGTAACTCAGTTGTTGAACAATGATAAAACATGGAACCTAGAATTGCTACAACGAATATTCCCCAACGAATTGTTGAAGTAGGTGACATCCATTGACATACCAAGATTTTCATGTTAGGATAGATTGGTTTGGAGTCCATTGGGCTCTAATCAACTGAAAGCTAGTGATGTCTACAAACTCATATAGTTGGAAAATGAAGTGCAAACCAATGATAATTTCATCTAGATATGGAATATGGCTGTAGCTCCTAGAATTAAAATCTTTTAGTGGAAAGTGAATCAGGCCAAGCTACCATGTAAAGATGTTCTAGTAGCTAGAAATCTGTAGCATATGTATTCAAGTCACAACATATGTGCAGGAACTAAAGAAGACATCAACCATTGTCTGGTTATATGTCCCTTTGCAAGATAAGTTTGGAATGCTGCGCGCACAATTAATCATCGAATACCTCACATCAACTCGCTGCAGCATCTAATTGATCTGTGTGCTAATCCCATGTGGCTGGCACTTGAGAAGACAACTATTGCTTACGTAGCATCGGTAACAAAGGGTGTTCCGAGGGCAATAAAGCAGTCCCAATGAAATTTCAGCCGTGGCTTCTTGCTCGGCAGTGGAATTTTATGAAGCCTTGCTGAAGGATACCGAAGCAATAGGACATCGATAGCTCTGTGGGTCCATCTAAAACACCATCTTTGTTGGTTTCTTAGACACCTCCTCCCTGTAAAATGGTTAAGGTGAATTTTGATGCTTCTTGGAAGGACGATCAAGTAGGAGCAGATTTTATACTTAGGAATCATGCATGATATGTATTATTTGTTGGAGCGAGAGGAATCATTGCACGTTCGATCCCTGAAGTGGAACTTTGAGTAGCTTAAGAAGAATTGATAATGTCATGCTTCGAATCCAGTATTCAGATCGGGCACGTGATGGCTGCACACTCCTTAGGAGGAGGTCCTAAAGAACGTACAAAGCCTGCCTTTTTCTCAATACATCAATACAACTCAAGCAGTGGTATAAATAAATTTTTAAAATAAATTTCTAATTCATTATTGAATAAAAATAATTTACAAGTTTTAATAGAATAAATAATATTATTTTAGAATAAATAATAAAATATATTTAAGATCCTATGCTCCTCACTACTCGAATCCAAGCCCCATAGGATCTTTTGGATCTGAAAAAAATAGAATACAGAACCTTTCCGAGCTCAGTAAGCTATCAGAACTTCTATTCAATTAAGTATTTTGTATAGAAAATAACATTCAAATTGCATGATCTTTCCATAAAAAAAGATTTCAATGAATATAGAAGCATGCCATAACAATCAATATATAATTAAAATATGCAATCACTCAAAATAGATTATCTGGATAATCAAGGGTCGATCTTCCACTCTCACGCTCCTAGTCCCTCTGACTATGGCCATGATCGGCCCATGGCTAGCCCTAAAAAAGATTAGTTTTCTGACTATAACATATCGTCTATTGATTATACGCCAATGATCACCCACTGGAGATTTGGAAGGAAACTAGCTCTGATATCACACAGATAAATTACTCTCATCAATATATGCTAGCACTTCGCCCCATCTGGCTAGATCCAAAGAAAACTAGTCCTTGACTGCAACACACTATCTGCTAGTGTGCGCTAGTGATCGCCTCACTAGAGGTCCAAAAGATGATTAGATCCTAAAGCCGTATGATTATAGTCGGACTAGAGAGTAGTGGACCAATACAAAAACATTCTGATGCAAAGAAATATAATTCATTTATACTAAAACATACATATGTGATCAAATATTTCATACTTTATTTTCATGTACAACAGATAAGATAATTCAAACAAATACCATAGCAATAAATAAATGCAGAAATCAAATAAAATACATTAGGGATAGAGATAACTTACAATGCTTGCCCTGGATTCTCATGAAACTTCACCAATCAGGAAAACCAACCAAAATCTAAAATATTAAAGCACCCTATTAGACTTCTAATTTACACCGTTGAATCCGATCTAGTATCCAGGGGTCTCAACTAACCCAAGTGTTGATGCAGATTTTCATCTCGAGGTTAGATCACTGGAGTTGGACGATGACGATAGGTCAGCAATGGCCAGACAGCGGTGGCAGGACCTACAAAAACAGTCTTTAACTGGAGGTGTCTCCGGCAGGGATCCTTCGATGCTCAAGTCAAAAATTTGACAACAGAATGAAAAGAGTGAGCGTATTAGTAGAGAGGAGATCGCATACCTAAAAGGTCCCTCTTGGCCCTTTATTTATGGGTAGAGGCTGAAGAGCCGTGAGAGGAAGGAGGATGAAGCGGTTAGCCTTCACTAGTTGGGTGAGATATGTCCGTTATCCTCTCCTTATCTAAAAAAATTTATTTATTATTTATTCTTTATCCACTTCCTTTTGCCCTTATTGAATATCCTCAAAGGTCGTGCTTAATCTTTTGACCTCCTTAAGTTGGGTGAGTGGTGTCACTTCATGTTATGTGGGGCCACACCTATTAATTGCATAAACTAACAACCACGAGCCAAGAGTTTGAGGGGCTTGCTTTGCTTTACTCATGACCATTCTTATTTTTAAATGGGGTGACGTGATAGGGTTATAAAGAAGCCTCCTGAGGGTCAATGGCCAAAGCTGGGGGTGGAGGTCGATGCTGCGATCAGTAGTCGAGGATTGATCGGCCAATTGATGATGGCTAACCAGAGGTCAGATGTAACTGGGCGGTGAGCCTTCGGCCAGAAGAAAGCCGCAAGTCATGAAAAATCGGGAAAGATCAATAATTAATCGAGAAAGGATCAGCTGACGAAGAAATCGCTCGAAGTCGCTCGCTTGGATTGTGGTGCACTGATAAAGCTGGGACTGAGAATGGGTTGGCAGCTGATGTAGGGGCCAAAGCTATCATGGGGCTTGTAGGCTGTGTGTGGCCAGTTTATCCAAAGTTCCTAAGTGGCCCTAGTCTAAGCCCTTGGGATTTAATGGCTTGATGTGACTATACCTGGTATGCATCCTGATGTCTCCATAATAGTCTGATTTGAAAGGAGAATAAGAAAGCTTATTGTCAATCTTTTCTAGTTTAATGGATGGAGTAGAAGTCAACTGGGATGGACTTTGTTGGCTAAAGTGTAATGATTTTCGAAGTGGTGCAGAAGCCGAGGCATGGGCTGAAGACCATCATCTCACATCTTCGATTAGTACAAAATACGCCCAATACTAGCCCTCCTACTCTCGAGTTTGAATTTTGGTTCAGACGAAGGGAGTATACCATATCAGACTTATTGAAGACATGCCCTTCCATATCACTTGAACTCAGATTCCTTTGATTTCATGTTGAAGTAGTTCGAGGGCCTTTAACCTTTAGCTCAAATGACTACAGAATTTGAGGTCTCCGAGCCAATCAAAGGCTCTTTCAGTTGGACCGATAAAAGGCCATTTCTTGCTGGGCCGACCAAAGGCCATTCCTCAATGGACCGATCAAAGGCTATTTCATGCTGGGGGCCGTTGGAAGGGCTTTCCTCACTGAGGTACAAAAAGGATCGTTAAAAGCACCTCTCCCCTATTAGGGCCATTGGAAAGGCCTTCCTTGTTGGGGTACTGAAAGGGCCAACCGGCCTCTCCCTATTTGGGCATTGGGGTGCAAAAGGGCCAACCAGCCCCTCCCCTGGGGCACAAAAGGGCCAACCGACCTCTCCTTGGTTGGGCATTGGAGTGCAAAAGGACCAATCGATCTCTCCCCTAGGGTACGAAAGGGCCAATCGATCTCTCTCCATTTTGACGCTGGGACGCAAAAGGACCAACCAACCTCTCCCCTAACATATGAAAGGGCCAACAGGCCTCTCTCCGTTTTGGTGCTAAGGCACAAAAGGGCCAACCAACCTCTCTCCGTTTTGATGCTGGGGTATAAAAGGGCCAATCAACCTCTCCCTGAGGGCACAAAAGGGCCAACCGGCCTCTCTCTATTTGGGCCATCCGATTCTGGTCGGCCTCATCAAGTTGGCTTCCTCGGTCGGCCTTCTGAGATCACCTCGTTAGATCAGCTTCTTCGGCTGTCTAAGGTCAGCGTCATCAGATCAGCTTCCTCGGCCTTCTAGGATCAGTCTGGATCTGAGCTTCAGATCGGCCTTATTTTGACTTCAGATTGATCTTGATTCTGATTTTGGTCGACCTGGATCTAGACCTTGGGTCAGCCTTGATTTTTGCCTTGACTCAGACTTCATTTTTCCTCTCAGCTCGAACATGACTTTCTTCTCAGCTCGGATTTGATTTTATCTTCGGCTTGGCCTTGATTTCTACTCAGCTTGGCCTTATTTTTCCTCAGCTCAGATTTGACTTTTCTCCTCGGCTCGAATTTGATTTCTCCTCAGTTTGGATTTGATTTCTCCTCAACTCGGCCTTGATTTTTCCTCTACTCAACCTTGACTGTCTCCTCTACTCAGATTTGATTTCTCCTCAGCTCTGATTTGATGTCCTATGGTCCTATGAGAAGAAAGAAGAAGAATAGTGGATGAAAGCTTAAGAGACTCTTATCAAGAGTTTTCTGTTTGAGAGCCTCTAGATTTTGTTTGACCATTTCTTGTTATTTGCCATGATTTGAGTTTAATTTTTGCTTTAGATTGGCTTTATTTTTGCTTTAATTTGGTCTTGATCTGCATCTTGGATAACTTTGATTTCGACTTCTGATCAAACTCTCTTCTTCTTCTTCTTCTTCTTCTTTTGAGTCTTTGGGTCTACCTGTAGGTGATTTTGGCACCATCAGATGCAAGGACACACGCGGGGGATGCACAGTCGCTCATGGGGGCATGCATAGGCGGCTTCAGTGCCGTCGATGCTAACTTCGGCACTAACGAAGGCACGCAATGCCATAGATCTGACCTCGACGCTTGATAGAGAAGTACGGGGTGTGCGGGAGGCATGTAGGGCCGTCGGAGCTGGCTTCCTCAATGTTGCCGATAATGAAGCAAAGAGGATAGGATGACCTTGCGTTGATCTACAAGCAAGCTCCTCAGCACTATGGGGGATGAGGCAAAAATAGGGCTTCAGATCCATATGCAGGAGAGTTCTTTGGGGCTGGGACCTTGAACCCATCTACGAGGCGAGGTTGGCGTTGATGGGGGAGCCCAAAAGCGCTCATAGGCAAGGTCGGCACTATCGAGGGTGAATGGGAAAGAGTTTCTGAAGGTAGTGAGGAAGCAGAGGTCCTTCCGTGATTGGAGGGCCGATGGGGTGAGGATCTTGGTCGATCAGGATCTAGATCCAGCCAGTCCGAAGTGAACATTGAAGCCATGGATGGATTGGACGGGGGGCCATTGCAGTTAGGTGGAGGTATCGAGTGAGATGGGCCCAGATCTATCTGTAGATGAGCTCAACTCCATCGGAGGTGGTCTTGACACCATTTACAACATCGGAGGCAATGCTCACGAGCGACTCTGATGAAGGTAGAGGACAGACACGCAGGGAGGAGGTGTCGGCCGAAGGAGTGCATGCCGAGAAGTCATCGATCGGAGGAGCCCACATCGAGGAGTCGTAAGTCGGAGGAGGGTGCACGTAGGCTGTGTCGGAGTTCAGACCAGCCAATCTAGCTTTGGCATGGCTGGACGAGTGCACAGGCGACACCGAAGGGGCTCGAACCCATCAATCTAGCCTCGGCACAGGCAGGGGAGGCCCGTGGCCACCGATCCGGTGGGTGCTAGCAGATGCACGCATGCACACAGGAGGCACAGGGTTGTTGATCCTTGCTTCAGTGTCGGGAGCCATGCGGGGTGCATGGGAGAGATTCAGGGCCACCGATGTCGGCCTTGGCGCCAGCAAATGCACACGCATGCGGGAGGCATGACCATCGGTGCCTTCCATCCCCATTTCTCGTCTGTTCCTCTTTCATCATTTCTTTCTTCTTTCGTTCTTTCTCTTTCTTTCTTCTTTTTTTCATCTCTTGTGATGGGATGGGACATGCTATTGAGATCACTATATGCATTTATTTGGAAGTCATGTCCTTCTTTCTCGCTTGGGGCTTCCTTCCTGATTGGGATCTCCTTCTTCATTTGGAGCCTTCTTTTTTTTTTTACGGGTATCACAGTCTTCTTCCTTATTTAGATCCTATCAAAAATTCAAATTTAAATTTTGAATATGAACAAGGAAGAGAAAGTGATCCGAGAACCAAGGGATTTCAATAATTTTCTTTTCTGAAAATTGTGGCCTCCTTCCTCGTTTGGGGCTTGCTTCCTGATTGGGATCTCCTTTTTCATTGAGAGCCCTCCCCCCCATTTTGAGGCTAGCAAGGATGATCCCAGGGGGTGTTGGTCGGTGTCAGTCGGTTCATGGATGGTTGGACCATTTGGCTGATTTGGAGGTGGATGGTCGGATCTCATCAGCGTTGGAGCAGTACGATAAAACTCCTCTCATTGGATGCTCATTTCTTTTCATAGACAGGTCTGAACCCTTCCTCTAGCATCAATCTATTGATGCAGATTTTTATCTCGAGGTTGGATCGACTGGAGTTGGATAGTGACGGTATGTTGGCAACGGTTGAATTACAGTGGCAGGACCTGTAAGATAAGTTTTTAATCAGAGATGGCTCCGACAGGGATCCTCCGATGCTCAAGTCAGAAATCTGATAACAGAAGGGAAGGAGTAAGTATGTTAGGAGAGAAGAGATCGCATATCTAGAGAATCCCTCTTAGCCTTTTATTTATGGGCGGAGGCTGAAGAGCCGTGAGAGGAAGAAGGATCAGACGGTTAGCCTTGCCTAGTTAGACGAGATATGTCTGTTATTCTCTCCTTATCTATAGAAATTTATTTATTATTTATTCTTTATCCACTTCTCTTTTTGTTCTTATTGAATATCCTTAAAGATCGTGTCTGACCTTTTGACCTCCTTAAGGTGGGTGAGTGGTGTCACCTCATAGCATGCGGGGCCACATCTATTAATTGTATGAAGTGACAATCAGGAGACAAGAGTGTGGGGGGCTTGCTTTGCTTTACTCATGACCATTCTTATTTTAAATTGGGGTGACGTGATAAGTCTATAAAGAGGCCTCCTCGAGGTCAATGGCCAAAGTTGGAGGTGGAGGTCGATGCTGGAATCAATAGCCGAGGATTGATCAGTCAATTTGATGATGGCTGACCAAAGATCAGATGTAACTGGGTGGTGAGCCTCTAGCTAGAAGAAAGCTACAAGTCATGGAAGATCAGGGAAGGTCGATGATTAATGAAGGGAGGATCAGCCGATGGAGAAATCGCTCGAAGCCGCTCATTTAGATTGCGGTGCACCAGTAAAGCTGGGGCTGAGAGTGGGTTGGTAGCTAATGTAGGGGCCAAAGCTATCATGGGGCTCGTAGGCCGTGTGCGGCTAGTTTGTCCAAAGTTCTCAAGTGGCCCTGATCTAAGCCCTTGGGATTTAATGGCTTGATGTGACTATATCTGGTGCGCATCTTGATGTCTCTATAATAGTCTGATTTGAAAGGAGCATGAGAAATCTTACTGTCAATTTTTTTAATTCAGTGGGTAGAGTGAAAGTCAACTGGGATGGATTTTGTTCGCTAAAGCATAATGATTTCTGAAGTGGTGCAGAAGTCGAGGCATGGGTTGAAGACCATCGTCTCACATTTTCGGCTAGTACAAAAATATCCCCAATACCAAGGATGTAGATATTTAGGTGGAGATTAAGGTTACCTGTATGTGATAGATTTGGTCATGATCGTACCTCCAGATCTACGATTCCATCTGATCAATTTAAACATCTCTAAGTCAAATCTAATTTCATAATTAAAGAAATTAGAAATTATGACTCAATCCAGATCAATTAAAATAGAAAAGAGAGAGAGAGAGAGAGACTTGGGTAAGATCAGAGTTGGGTTTGATCCATCATGATATCTGGAGCACAGATCAGGGAAAGGAGATTAACGAAAAGAAAAAATGAATTTAGTAAAATTAATTAAATAATGAAGAAAAATAAGAAAATGGCAGAGAAAGAAGAGAAGAAAGAGAAGGAGAGGGAAGGAAGAGAATAAGGAGAAAGAGAGGTGATTCATGGCCGGCTGGAGTAGTGGTGGCACGACTAGCATGGCCGGGGTCTTGCGACAGTGGTAGCACCAATAGTGGTGACAATGGTGGCGTTGACAGTGGCAACTGAGAGCATGGCAAAAGGAGCAGAAAATAAGTTCAAAATAGATCAAGAAATGGGGTTTGATTCCAGTGGAAATGAAAGAGAAGGAAGGAGCTTACCGACGATCAACGAAGGCAACCAATGGTAGTGGCTTTCTGACATTTCAAAAGCCACGGAATTAGACCAAAACAAGGCAAGAGGGAGGGAAATGGGCATTTCGATGGCCAGACTTGGGCTACGACAGCTCGTCAACTGCTAAAGAGGAGAAGAAAGCGAGGGAAGAAGAGGGAGAGGGTTTGATGATGGCTCGATCATCTATGGAGGGGTTTAAATTGAGGATGGCCATGGAAGGATAAGACCGGCCTAATGCTGGTCGTTCGCCGATTGCACTAGCCTTCAACGGCCATTGGTAGTTTGCGTGGGCCACCATTGGGTGGCCTTATCCATTCGGCGATAGGGATCAGGTAGGGGTTTGGGATCCCCTGTTTCAATCCCAAAACTTTGTTCAAAAAAGTAAATTGAAGTCAGCAGTAGATTTGCCAACTTAAATTCAAAAATGTCCCAAGTGGGCTGAAATTTCACAGACGATGGAAGTGTTGTATTTAAATTTCATGAGGATTTGACTGGAAGAAGATTCATCAATGGTTATCCATTGGATCACAAAGCGGCTTAGAAAAGTTTTTGCTTCTATAATTGACATTCATCCTTTCTATCCGATATTTTCAAATGGCTCCTCCATGGAGTCTTTCTCAGCAACCCATGCTTTATGGATGGAAATCAGCTAGTGGACTCTCTAGCAAGTCATCAACAAAATCCAAACTTTTATTCTTGCTATCCATTCCCATTTATATTAGGATGTAGGTGTTAGCGGATTCATCAGCTGTTGGATTTATTAGACTTTAGCATATTGTCCTTTTCCTTTTTCTTATTGCATTGTCCTCATTCTATTTTCTCAATTCA
>KE505734.1:242371-259019 GCA_000441515.1 Elaeis oleifera
GCACAACCGTCAACAGGCTGACGATTGGCTTGGACACTATTCTCAACATCCATATGTACCCAAAAAAAATCAAGATTCAATCTAAATTTTATGTAAAGAAGAAATAAATAATTTTAGATGTCCAAAATCTCAAACTCACATGTTATTCTACAACCTTTCAAGTAGGGATGCAATCAAGCTCAACTTGATTCAAATTTTCAGGCTCGAAACTTGACTTCAAATTGATCAAGCCTTTACATATATGTTCGCACTGCACATAATCAAAAATAAGTACTTGAGATTAACTTAACTCGACTCAACTTGAGATCAACAGAAATATACTCGAGCTCAAGTTTAAGCCTTGGTCATAATTAAAATATGGTTAGAACAAAACATAAAAGACATTAACTATTAAAAATATATATCTTAACTAAATAAGCTCGTGAGCCTTTGAGCTAGTATTAAAAATAATAGCTGAACTGGAACTCGAGTTGAGCTCAACCCAGTCTTTATTTCTACTCAATTCATAAATTTGAACCCTACTTAGACCCATGAATCCCAAATCCCGCAAATCTCAAATCTCTCTCCAGGACTCGCCAAAAACTAGGACTTTCCTCCCAAGAGTCCTCACTTTTTTAGAAGGAACCAATTCTCCAATGAATCTTAAACCCAAACTCCCGCATCTTTCTTTTAGCCGAGGAATAATCAACCTCTAGAATCCAGACTTCCCAATTCTTCATGTGATTTTTTTTCTTATACTTTTGCTTTCATGATCTCCCTCTCTAGAGAACTATCCAAAAGGATTTTTTTTAAGAGTCTTCACTCATTTGGAAAAGAACTAATTCAGTGAATCCCAAATCTAAAACTCGTACGGTGCTTTTTTTAAAGAAGAATCACCCTCTGGAATATGGATTCCCTAGCCTTACACTTTTTTTTTCCCTATAATTTTGTTTATGTGATCTCCCTCTCTCTCTAGATGTTCCTAATATATAGGACTTTCCTCCAAGAGTCCTCTCTCTTTTAGGAAGGAACATATATAGCACCCCATCCTTCCAATTCATCTTCCTCGAAAAATTCTCATGCCCAACTCTCTTTCTCACCAAAATGCCCGCCCACCTGTCTCTCTTCCTCACCAAAACCAGTGATCACTTCCAACATCTACCACTAGCACTTTGTTTAGATCAACTTTGATGATTTTTTCTAGGCATCCACCTCTAAGCATTTGTCCTTAAAATTTTCTCCTCTTTACTGCCTAGGTACTCTATTTATGCCCGCATTCTGATTTTTTTTTGTCCCTGAACTTCTTCATAATTTTTATTCTTTATTCTTGTTATGCAATAGCTGGTTGGTGATATTGATAATTATTTTTTGTTAGATAGGGCTAAACAATGTTGTTATTTTTATTATCGGAAGCTTCCTCAATCAGGAAATCTAAACATGTTGTTATTTTCATTATTGGAACTATCCTTATTCAAGAAATCTACTTTATTAACCATGTTCTTAACTTCCATCATTCAAATAAAAGAATTTCAATGGCTAATCCATGTTTTCATTGCAAATAAACTTAATTGAGTAGAGTATTTTTTTTTATGCAAAGGAAAGGCCATATGCCACTAAAATATTATTAAGGAATAATGTAAAAGAAAAGAAAGAAATAAAACATAAAGGAGCCATGTGCCACCCAAGTCAAGAACTCCGAATCCAAGTTGTATTTTTTTGCTAGCATCGATGGCTAAACATAGTTATTGTATAAAGGGGCTATTTATCTTGCAGATTTTGTGTAATAATTTTTAATAGAATAATGTCAAACAAAACTTGAGTCAAAACTCCTTAAAAGCAAAAGTTCACTATTATAGACTAGTAGAATCATACATAACATGTGAGAATTGATTATTTGATCATATGATACAACCACATGCTAGCAATATTACTATATACAATAAAGCATGGATGGTATCTTCAATGAACTCATTAATGAAAATATGCCATCATTGAAGCCTTTGTTGTTATTTTCATTATCGGAAGTTTCCTTAATCCAAAAATCTAAGTATATTGTTATTTTATTATTGGAACTATTCTTATTTAAGAATTCTACTTTATTAACCATGTTCTTAACTTCCATCATTCAAATAAAAGAATTTCAATGGCTAATCCATGTTATCATTGCAAATTAACTTAATTGAGTAGAGTATTTTTTTGACATAAAGGGAAGGCCATATGCCACTAAAATATTATTAAGGAATAATGTAAAAAGAAGAAGAAAGAAATAAAACATAAGGAGCCATATGCCACCCAAGTCAAGAACTCCTAATCCTAGTTGTATTTCTTTGCTAGCATCTGTAGCCAATCCTAGTTATTGTATAAAGGGGCCATTTATCTTGTAGATTTTGTGTAATAATTTTAATGGAATAAGGTCAAACAAAACTTGAGTCAAAACTCCTTAAAAGCAAAAGTTCGCTATTATAGACTAGGACAATTATACATAAGATGTGATACTACTTGATTGTTTGATTATATAATACAATCACATGCTAGCAATATTACAATATACAATAAAGCATAGATGGTATCTTCAATAAACTCATTGATAAAAATTTGCCATCATTGAAACCTTGCTTTGTTGAAGCATTACTTTATTAAATATTAACCAATTTACTATGAGTTACTTAATCTTATTTTGTTGTGTTTGAAGTTACTTTGGAACATAACTTATATAATTTCAGAAGTTTTTGGCATAGATTAAATAAATTGAAGCTTAACACTAGAAAATATGCCAACTTAACAATTACATTTGATTTTAATTTATAATTCTTGATAGTTATTTGATTTAGTTTATTTTTAGAAAGTAATGAATCTTAAAATTGTTACAAAGATTACAGATTAATAAAACTTTTTAGAAAGTAATTACCTTCAGCTCAAATAATTTCTTTTGTATGTAGTAAACATGCCAATTAATAAGATTTGGATGTTGGTACATGATAGAAGGCATCCTCATTATGAGAAGGGAGTCAATGAGGTTTTAGATTTTGCATTTAGCAGACTGAAGGTGGGACAATATATTAGGTGTCCATGTCTTAAATACAACAATGTGTTGCTTAAGAAAAGGTCCGAAGGGAGAGTTGACTTGATCAAAATGGAATAGTAATGGATTACAAATGATGATACTATCATGGGGAGGATAACAATGAGTCAAGTAATGAGAGTGATGCTGATGATGTGAGTGATATCAATTTTGATCAAGGAGATCCTTGACATGACATGTTTGGTTTGGTACAAGATATATATGGCATTCGAAACATAAATTTTATGGAGGATTGCCTGCCAAGGTATAGCATCTAAAACATGGATTCTATTGTTGGAGAATAATATCTAATAGAGATGTTCCTGAGGAACCAAATCTAGAAGCTGAAAAGTATTACAAATTAATAGAGGAATGTGAGCAGCATTTTAAATTTTAAAGTTAGCATTCATGGTTAGATTGTTGATCTTAAGTATCTTAATGGGTGAAGTGATAAAGCCTTCACCTCCTTACTTGAACTTTTACTAGAGATATTTTCTGATATAAAAATTTTATTTTCATATTATGAAGCTAAAAATTTGGGATTTGAGACTTATCTACACTACTACAAAAAGAGATTACGACAGTAGTTTAAAATCATTGTCGTAGCTCAAAAAATTACTGCCGTAGGCTACGACAGAGGTTACCTAACTGCTATCATTATGACCGTCGTCGTAGGCCTACGGCAGTAATTTTTTAGCTACGACAGTGATTATGTCAACTATTACTATAGATTACCTATGGCAATGGTTGTCAAACCACTATCGTAGCCTTTGATCGATTAAAATGATCAACCAGCAATCGAATGATTGCTGGCCGGCAGCTGGCTGCCTGCCGGCGGCTGCAAGTAGGCAAGAGGGGCGATTGTTGATGGTTAACTACATAAGTTATTATATATCGGTCATTCATTAGCTCCACAACCAATGTGGGACTATTAGATAGAACATAGATTGGATCCATAGCAGTGGTTATAGGTAACCACTTCCACAGGTCAGCCTATGGCAGTAATTATCTGTAACCGCTGTGGTAGGTTCATCCTATGACAGTGATTTTTGATAACCACTGCCTTAGGTCCAACCTATGGCAGTGATTTTGATAATCACTACTGTAGGTCCGACCTATAGCAGCTATGGTAGTGATCTTTTCTAACCGCTGCAATAAGTGAGAATATATTTTTTTCTCTAAATATAGTATAATTTTAGAATTTAAAATTCATCTTGATCGTTCATTATCTAAATAATTATTATTAGAGTATCGTTATAAAAGACTGTCTCAATCCGGTAGCTTTAGGTATGTCGATCAATAAAATTCGATTTCGACGGTCACGAACGACCATATGATAATCTGATAGATAGATACCACCGATGGATCCAAAAATTTGTAATGATAATCTCGATGATATTTATAGTACACTATCAAAATTTTACTTCAATCTGACATCATTATCACGATCAATTTAGTATGAAATGATTTGTACCGTTAAATAAAATGAGTGATCAAAAGCTCAAATGGCATCCGATTATAAAGTAATTTTTAGATAAATGATCTTTGCTACTACTTTGATCATTTGTACGGTGATGATTGTAAAATTCAAATCACGCTTATATGAACCATCCAAAATTATATTTAAAGTCCTGAGATAATTATCTTGTGTATTTGTAAAGCCTGCTTAATGTGGATGGTTCATATACATATGATTTGGACTTTACGATCACCACCATACAAATGATTAAAGTAGTAGCAAAGATCATTTATCTAAAAAATTATCTTAATCGAACATCGTTTGGCCTTTTGATCACTCATTTTTTATTTAGTGGTCATAATCATTTCGTACTAAATTGACTATGATAATGATGTCTGATTAAAGTAAAATTTTAATCATTTGCTATAAATATTATCAAGATCATTGTTGTAAATTTTTGGATCCATCAGTGTCTCTATCTATCAGATCATCATATGGTCGTTCGTGGTCGTCGAAATCGAATTTTATTGATCGGCATACTTAAAGCTATCAGATCGAGGCTGTCTTTTATGATGATACTCTAATGATAATTATTTAGATAATGAACGATGAAGATGAATTTTAAATTTAAAATTATAATATATTCAATATATATATATATATTCTCATCTATGGTAATGGTTAGGAAAAATCGCTGTCATAACTCAACCTATAGTAGCGGTTATCAAAAATCACTACCATACGTTGGATCTATGAGAGTGGTTATCAAAAATCGCTGCCATAGGTTAGACCTATGGCAGCGGTCACCTGTAACCGCTGCCATAGGCTAACCTATGACAGCAGCTATCAATAACCACTGCTATAGGTTCGATCTATGGTAGTGGTTGGTGATAACTACTGCCATAGGCTCTACGACAGTGATTTTCGAACCGCTACCGTATTAAGAGCTGCAATAAGCCCTTATTGTAGTAGTGCTATGAGAAATAGATGCATGTAAAATGACTGCATTATCTATTTGAAAGAGTATACTCAAGCTCAAGAATGTCCAACTTGTAAACTTTCTCGATGGATATTCAAGAGTGATGAGAATGAAGATGGAGCATCGATATCTACAAAGCATAACAATATTCCTCATTATTTTACTTTTATTAACACCTTGCTTGCAAAGATTTTACATGCATTCAAATACAACTTTAGCTATGAGGTGGTATAAAGAATTAAGAGAGATGATAGATTGTTGAGGCACCCAGCTGACTCTATGGATTGAAAAAATTTGATGAACAACATCCTACATTTGCCTAGGATCCTCATAATGTTAGGCTTGGGTTGCATCTAATGGTTTTAATCCATTTAGGAATATGAGTAGCTCTTATAGTGCATGGCTTGTGGTACTTGTTCCATATAATTTGCCACCATGGATGTGCATGAAAGACCCTTAATTTATGATGTTGCTGTTTGTCCCTGGTCTTAAGGCTCCTAGAAATGATACAAATGTGTTCACTTAGCAATTGAGACTAAAATTACTTGACCAGTGCAATATCGATGGATATATCTCATTGAAAAGTTAGATTCAATTTTATCTCTCCATATTATTAAATTTTTTCTCTTTCTTAATCTTGAATACTAGACTAAGCTTATGATCAATAGGTATTTATGAACATTTAAGTCATATATTCAAAACAAAGCACATTCAGAAGATTTAATTGTCGTAGGCTACATTGCACAATAATTTTAAATTTTGTTCGAATTACTTGCATGGTATGAAGACAAAACTTAATCAAGTCAGAAGGAATTATGAAAGTCTACATGAATCATACTCAAGCTTACATATTTTGTAAAGAATGGTTGTCATTTAAATACACCAATAAAACATGTCTTCCTAAGCCATAAAGAATGGGTGCGAGGTTGTATGTATGTACTAAAAAATTGTGAAGAAGATCTGCCTTTTATAAATTAAGATCTAATTTATATTTTATAGTTTTAAATGCCATGTGCTTATTTCTTTCTTATCTTAAGAACCTTTTAGATTTTACGAATGAGAAAATTTTTCTCCATAGTGAGCATATAGTTGAGATTGAGAAAAAAAATACAGTTAATATTACTAGAAGGCATGAAGAATAATTTTCTAAATGGTTTGAAGCACTAGTAAGTATTAGCTATTATTTGAATAAAATTAATTTTTATATCAAAATCTTGTTATCCTATTTGATTGATGTTGTTTCATAAGTTACAAGATTGTATAATCAAATGAGTGCATGTCTTAGTGATGGACTCTTGCACTTTGCTCAAGGTTCTTAAAAATGGGTCAATTTATACATAGGCTATGTTATCTATGATTTTATCACAAAAAAGTCACGAAGATCTGTTAAAAACTCAAAATAGTGAAGTATTGGTGAAGGGAGATGAATCTATAGGCTCTAAAGAATTTTGGTGTTTTAAATGACATTATTGAATCATACTATAATAGAGGAAATAAATTATTTATTCAAATGTCATTGGTGGGATGTGTATTGTGATAGACGATATAAGGAGGATGAATATGGGTGTATTAATGTTAATACGAAATGTTCCTTAAATGCAAATAAGCCTAATGGACTAGCATGCCAAGCAGAATAAGTATAATATGCAAGAGACAATAAGGATCCTAATTAGTTTGTTTTGGCAAAAATAAGGCCTCGTGATTTATACAATATGCCTGAACTATTTGAAAAAGCTATTTATGAAGCTGGTCAAATTGGTGATGAGGAAGCAATCAAAGAGAATGAGATAATTGGCTAGGTGCATCCTATAATGACAATAGGCGATGATGGTGACAATGAAATTATATTGATGAAGAGTGATATTGAACCCGTATATGTTGATTCAAACTTTGTAGATGATGATAGAGTGGCTGATGATAGAGATGGTAACATCGATGTCTGAAGCATATTTATCATTCATGATGTCTATGTTAATTAATAATTTAGTAAGTTAAATTTTTATGCTTATTGAAATATGTTATTGATTGTCATGCTAATAACTATTTTTGTGTTTATTTAATCTTGATATTTCTAGCAAAAGTTGGTACCTTTCTATTATATCTAATATTTTTAACAAAAATATACTTTTCAAGAAATATGATTAGACTTGTCAGAGGCAATAGATCACATTAGAGGAGAATTTAAGTTAGAGAGGTAAATGCTCCAAGAGAGCTAGATGTACCAACTTGTATTCGAGAGATTGAAACTTCCTCACAAAATGACACAACAACTAATAATACAGGTAACTAGTGTATATGTTATTTTATCTACATGAAAATCTAGAAAAAAAATATATGGTACAATCTTTGATTTCTTTGTAAAAAAATAGAATCAATATTTTATATATTGAAAATTTTATTAAATATTTAATTATATATTTTTTTAGTTATTTCTTTCTTATCCAAAAGAAGAGCTATGTGTGGGCATACTTGTAACCTTCCCCTTGCAAAGAGACTAAAAGAAATAAAAATTATATATAACAATTTCTTCAATGCTTAGAAGAGCTGTAGACAATAATTGTCAATTTTTATTATTGATGCAGGAGTTATGTGCAGATCATGTGCATCCTTAAAACATCATACTTGGAAACAAATGCCTCAAATTTATAAGGATGGGATGTGCAACGAGATTAGCGTGTGATCTAATAATATATTTGGTTCTTTTTTATATATTATTAATTTAATAATTTGATAGTAAATTTATCCCAATATTTAGTTATTATTTTATATTTTGTAAGCTGATCATTTATGTATGTGTTTTACATTAGAAAAATTTATTATTCCTGATGAGTGCAAGAAAGAGGTGCTATGCCAATTTAATTTACTTATATGCAATGAAAGTACAACTTATGTAAGGCATACTTAGAGGGTGATGATACTTGTGAGGAGAGATTATTAAACAAACTTGATGGCATGATCGAAGATGATCGGCGAATGTTAATGGAATGTTGGGAATTAGATAACTTTAAAGTATAGAAATTACCATATGCTATTGGATCTCTTTTTTTTTTCTATAAACTAGTCTTTTAATTGGTTTTTTTTGTCATTTAATTTTGGTTAGAAGGTCTCCAACAAGAATAAGCAACATAGGGCCAAGCAGAGTGTAGCTTAGGCATAAAATCATTTGTTCGAGTTGAGACTGAAATGGTATGAATTTACTATGAATAAAAATTATAATTTCTTATTTTTCTTATAGCAGTCGTAATGCATTCTACTATTTATTTTGTAATAATAGATCAAAGATGGGGTGCCACTTAATGCAACAGTTTTTTGGAAGGCAACTCATCAAAGGCCTTATTGGACTTTGCTTGATCTACGGGCTAAAAATGTCATGGTAATCACTATTCTTTTAAAATAATTATAAGAAACGTGCTAATTTATAAAGAAAATTATTGAATGCTAATTTATTTATCATATATCATATCATGCAGACCCAATTACAGGAGTTACCAGAAACCAACAAGAAGAGGGTGGTTCTTCTTTGACTTTGGAGGAGCACTTGGCTTATGCTCTTGGTCCAAAATCTACATACCGGTACGGACGAGTATGGGTCGCAAGCTTATTCACAGTATTTCTAAATAATTTTATTATGCAAAAAATTTAAATTTTTTAAATTCATCCTAAACTTTCATTTAGTACAATCAGATTATCGAACTTTCTAAGTTCTTCAATTCAGATCCTAGTTGTAATTTACGTTAGCCTACCATGATGGAGCTACAATGTGGTTGTTTATATGGCAAAAAATGATGAGAAGATAGAATAGTGGCTTTATTTCCAAATTAGCCCCTCTTCAGGTAAGATTTTGATCCATTCCAATCCAAAATGCTTCTTACCTTCTTAGTGCCTGAACATCGGTGACAGCTTTAAGAGAGATTGTGTTTGCCTTCGACGATGAGCATTAGTGATTAGTCCTCGATTTTGGTGATAGAGAAAATATTTTCAGCTTGCAATAGATTGTGCCCATAAATGTGTTATAATTTTAGATATTTTTTTCTCTATAATCTCTAATCTTTACATCATAAACCCCTCAGTTAATCTGAAAAATGATGTAAGGATTGCTTTAGCACCAAATATTGGTAGTGATTTTGAACAAAAAATGACCCAAACTATTAATGAGAGGTGAATAGAATGATGAAGTTAGGATGAAAAGGGGTTAGAAGAGATAGAGTTGCATTACCTTTGATCTCCACCGATATCTAAAAATGAAATCTCTTCTTTCTATTCCAAGGAGGTGGAAAAGATAGAGGATAGAGATCTAGAGGAAGAGGATTTTTTTTAATCTTTCCATTGATAGCAACCCTAGATGGAACAAGATAGGAGAAAGGGGAGAGAACTTCAAAATTTTTTTTTAGATCAACAAAAGAAGGCTATGTAAATAGGTCACATGTATCATGTGACAATCTAGTCATGACAAGCAAATGAAAATTAAAGTCGGGTCTGAATTAAAGAATTTAAAGTTAATGTTCTGATTGCAGTGAATAAAAGTTTAGGATGAAATTGAAAATCCTTAAAAAGTTTAAGATTTTTTGCATAATTAAGCCTTCTAAATAAGAAAGAACTTTAGAAAGTGAAGAAACATGCAGTGGAGTTAGAGTGACAGAATTAGAAGTACCAGTAGAGCAACAAAAAATTGAGGCATAAAAGAGAGGCACACATTCGGCAACTGATAAATGATGCGTAGATTATCAAGTTAATACTAAGATATCTATCTTTTTCAAGCATTTGCAATTTATAGGCCATTCTTCACTATCCACAACCAATGCATGTTTTGTGCTTATAAGTTTCAAGTAACAATAATTTTTTATTGTTGGGTTTGTGATTCTTTAAAAACTTTTGATAGATAATTTTTTACCTTTTTATTCAATCTTTGATGTAGGATTATGATGTGTGATCAAACTAGCATGGAGTATTCAATGATATTTCTTCTTAACTATATTTATTTTGGAATTTTTTTTTATTTTTGGTCATGGACATATGGAGCATTTCTTGTAGATTTTTTGTTATGGACAGATGTAATATTTTCTTCTTGAAACCTTGACAATTTAATATGGATAATTCTATTTTAGTTTGTTATGATATTAAGTTGATATTTGTAATTAGTTTTATTATGGATGTGTAGATGAAATTTTTATATTTTATCTTTATATTATAAAGCAGGTTTAAATTTTAGTTATACAAAAAGAACAAAAAAATAATGATGAATTATAGTCATCACGAATAGTCTTCTTGTACCCCATCTTTAAAAAAGAAGTAGATTTTTAGTGACCATTAATAGTTTATTAAAAAAAATTAAGTGGCAAAGGTGAATCATCATAAAAAAAATAATTATTAATTTCTCATCAAATCATTCATTAAAGATCATTTGTCGATCATTTGTTAATCTTTTGTCATTAAAAAGGTTGTCATTAAAGTTTGCCTCTAATTACTATTTATCCTTGTTGCTAACTGTATAAGTTTTTGTGATGAGCAAAAACTCGTCACAAAGAATATTTTAGTGATAAAAATCAATCCTCATAAAAGTTCATTTTTGCTTACTAATACTTTATCACCTTGTCATTTTGGATTATTTACCAACAAATTGTCACACTTTTGTTATCAAAAAAGTCATCGTAATATTTTCATCACTAATTATTAACCTTTTTATGATCAATAAAAATTTGTCATAAAAAAAATTTTAGCGATGACTTTTACTCTTCATTAAATTTTATTTTTGATCATTAATTTTTTTTGCATATCATCATCTTTGGGCTCTTTAATGATGATTTTTAAATCTTTTACTACAAACAAAATGACTACCAATATTTTTCTGTAATGACCATTTATGTTTTATCACTCAATATAATAGTTTCTTTGACAAATTTACATTTTGGTCATTAAAATTTTTAGCTACTAGGATTTTAGTGGCCCCTTGGTGATGAAATATGATTGGTTACTAAATATGTTTAGTAATGAAAGAAAATATTTTGTGACCAAAGTTTTCATCGATGAAAAACTAGATTCTTGTAGTCTCCTGTATTCCTTCGGATGAATAAGATTAGTACAGAAATATTCATCTATTATCCATCTTTCATTGTCACCTTTTCATAATGTTCGTGTTGCCAGCAGCATAAATAGCAAAATAAATACAATAATATTATGTTAACTGGCTATTTGATTCCCAAAATTTAACTATTGGAGAAGAATATGTAGCTTGTCTAATAACTTCTCCGTGTTCCAATGCTAATGTCCTTTAACGTTATTCACATAGTATAGGCTGGACTTAAGTAAGCATGTATTTTCATTAAATAATGATTGGATATATATCCATGGCTTCAAATCTGGTGCACTAGATTATGTCCAAAATTTGAATCAAGGTCTTGCTTGATTTTATTTTATTTTGAGATCTAACATATGGAAGAATTCCTAGCAAAATGGATGAAGGCTGGACTCAAAATGATGTTCCAGATACCAACTCCTAAAGACTTCAGTAAGCACACTAATTGGCACCTGGCCCTCATTGGAACAAGTATTAATAGACCTATATTAGAATTGAGCCAAATAAAAGCCATAATTTAAAATATATATATTTTTGATGAGTTCTAAGTAGTACGTTATTGTGTGCACACATGCAAACAAACACAAACATAGAACAAAGATGAAAAAAGGAAAAAGATCACTCAAAATATATGTGGGGTTGAAAGCAATACGAAGATGAGAGATATATCCCTTGGATTGATTGCCATCTTACATGTAGTCCTTGTTGACTGATTTTTTTAATTTCAGAATTTAATTTCAATGGGTATTTTATGTTCCTCTTTATTAGTGTATCAAAAAAATAAAATTGCTGTACAATCATGTACAAAAACAAATTAACTTTGTGTGAAACCACATACAATTGTGTGAAAAGGACTAAAAATATAAAATCAAATAACAACTTAGTGTTATTTATCCAAGTTTTATTTTTTTTTGCATAGTTGGATTGTAGTTTATCAAGCATTCTTCAAATTTCATTTAACATTTCGTCCTTGCTATACAATTAAAAGTACTTATTAAACATGTAGAGATGTCTCGATGCATCTGTTTTGGCGAGATATGTTGTCTTGAGGACGTGAGTGCTTTTCTGAAATTTTTTTTCTTTGTACTCAGTAATCTCCACTATTTAAGGTAATGAAAATTTTCATCCTTCTCCGCCTATGGTTTTTCCTTGATTTAAGGATTTTCACATAAATCCTATGTGTTTGCATGATTTTTTGTCTCTTCGATTTTTGTTTATTGACGATCTTGGTACAACAAAACACTTTATACCTCGTTTGTTTGTTTGCAGTCTCATGCCTATTTTCTATAATTTGTTATTGTTTTATATGCATTTATACCTTTATTTTGTAGATAGGATGAGGATTAAAAGATAAACCATTATTATCAAAGTAAATTTTTGGTCAACCTTGATTTCAAACTTGTAAAACGAAGGATGAAGTAACTTCCTCATCTCCTCTATGAATAAAGAGAACTCAAGAGCCAAGACATTTTGAAGCTAGACCTCTCAGAGATATTGAAGCCTCTAAATATGATATTTAATGTAGAGAACCTTTTTAATGAAGAAAACCCCACATGAATGGTCGCCCTATTTTGATTCTTTTTTTGAAGGGGCATATATCACACATATCCAATAATAGTGTACATAATAGTAATGATGATCATAATAATAATAGCTACAATGATTAAAAAAATAATGAAATTTAAATATTAATCTAGCCCATTTAATTTCATCTAGAAAGGACTTAACTGAAGCGCCTACTAGATAATTGAAGTAAAATGTTGCGAGACCAACCACACTTTCAGAAAAATAGATCCATCATTGTTGTTGGATGTCACAACTGCATCATTTATTGCATGTTCCTATGAATTGTACGATCCCGATTCTAAGGCACTGTGACTGACGAATGAATTGTTCAAATCTAAGACCGTATCTTAACTAAATCTCATAGATAAAATTTATCTTATCCAGATCTAGGTGACTAATAAGATTGAGACAATCCCTCTGACTTTTCCTTCCTACATCCAATTACTGTTCTCCATCCCTAATCAAAACCATCTGCCAAGTTGTAGGATTTATAATGTTCCAAACTAATGAATCACATACTCCTAGGAGATTTTGAGAGCATTTGATCATCAAATCCCAAATTCTGTCCACCCATTTTATTATCTACAATCTTTTAAAGAATTTCTTTATTAGTCACTTGTTCAATTTCATACTGTAAAATTTGCCTCTTGACTCCATGTTCTTATCCCACAAGGTTCCATCATGTCTCCCTATGGACGCACCACAAAGAGAGAACCCAAGCCAGTCCGACCCTCCTTATATGCACCTATGCAAGCAGCCTGTTGAGCCAACCAGCCTCAGAAGGACAAGAGGATGAGCTACCAGCAGGTCCCTCCCAAGGACTCCTACCCTCCACCAGGCAAAAACTGCTTTCTATTTTATCTAATTATCAATGAATTTTGTTATGCTTTCTTGGATTTCACTGGATGGTGGTGAGATGAAGATGGTATGTAGATGATTGGGATCTGTTGGTTGGTTTGGTTGCAGGATACTCACAACCATACCCACCTCCACCTCCACCTCCACCAGGCAAAGACTACTCTCCTTTTTATCTAATTATCAATGAATTTTATTATGCTTTCTTGAATTTTCTTGGATTTCACCAAAATCGTGGTGAGATGAAGATGGTATGAAGATGATTGGGATCCGTTGTTTGGTTTGGTTGTAGGATACTCACAACCATACCCACCTCCACCACCATATGGATCTCAACCTTATCCACGACCTCCACCACCCCAAGGAGTGTACCCTCCCCCACCGCAAGGGGCCTATCCCCCACCCCCACCGGGGTACCAGGGCTACTTCCATGATGGGTATCCTCCTCCGCCTCCACCTCCGCCTCCTCCATCTCGACCCTACTACCACAGCCATGACGATGATGCTTCCTGCTTCTCCTTCATACGTGGATGGTATGCATCTCATCTTGCGGTTGTCCCCTTGGCCTCTTGTTTTGTTTCTTTTGATTTCTAATGATTCAGTCACTGGCTTTTATATGTGGATTTATTTAGTTTATGTTCTTATTCTTATCTGTTATCTTTTGCGTCCTTGGCGCTTTAGTTATTGTGGATCGACGGAGAAGTGGGATCTATTTAGTTGACTCCATCTATTTACTTACTTTGTTATGTTTATAAATGATTTATTTATTTTCCCCCTTTGTTGCTGCTGGTTGTATACAAATTATGATCTTTGATTTGGCATCGTCAGTTAGATCTGGTGTGACCACCGCTTTTTTTTTTTTGAGAAATGGAATATTTGATTATGTTAGTTGATTACTTTTGTTCTAGATGTGGATGATGTTCATTTTCTTGCCCCTGTGTGCTATATGCATAAGGTTCTGTTCTTATTCTCTGATAACTGTTAGGTCACAGATGTTGCATAAAAGAATGGCGGAATTGTGTTTGATGATTGTCAAATAAATATTTCATTGGTTATCATATACTGATTTGAGAAATTTTGATTTCTGTATCTCCCAGACTGGACCATGCCATATTTTGATGCCAAAATTGTGATTTCTCCCTTGAATCAATTGGATTGTTTTGTCATCTATGATCAATTAAATCAGTGTCGAGATAACCAAAACAACATAGTTCATGTTTTAATTTAGGGTGTCCCTCATTGATGATGTGTTCATTCTACTGTCACTTACGGCTTGATAATGAGTAAACTCAGACTGATTGAAAGTTTGAATTTATTGGTGAAGTTAAAAGGGTGGACTTTAAAGTAAGGACAGAAAACTACCAGTCCATTGTGACCAATTTTCAGAGTTATCTTTCTGATGAGACATGGGCAATCTTCTGCAACACATTGTACTGGATAATCCCATGATTCATTTTTTCCCATCCTTCCTAAGTTGAACTGCTTGAAATAACTCAAAAGGACCATGGAGAAAAAGGTCCCACCCCCAACCAATTAAAAAAAAGGATATTGCATAGTTTGGAAATTTATTATGCAGAACAGATATCAAGATATAGTTTCAATAGATAACTGAACATGTTCATATTTTCTATGTCTCCTTCAAAGAAGAATCCATGATTCCTTATGGTTGTATGCCTTTACACGTTTTTTGGGGGTGGGGGAATAACAATTATATGCTCTTTACCATGGCAAAGAACCCTTGTCAACTTTGAGTTGATATTTTTGTTCACAGTAAATGTCATCATTGTACCATTTTAGCATATTCTATCAGTTGTTATAGTATCATCAAAATCTGAATAGCTAAATGGTTGCTGAGTGCTTTGGATGCCCAAATATGCTAAACAAGGGTACTATTCTGGAACAGCTGATCATACAGTATAGGTTCACTAGGAGTTTGGATCATTTAATTGAAGTGGGAATCATGAACCCTATCTACAAACTTAGTTACCATGATCAATTACAAAATATTAAATTTATGACATACTGATTAATTAAGGGCTAAAAGATATTCCACTTCCTAATCTCTTTAGTTTTACCCATTTTTCAATCCCCAACGATGCACTACTAGTTATTTCCATTTGGTCATATGGTGTTCACCATTGCAAAATGGCATAATGGGGCAGTAAAATAGAACCTAAATTTAGTAAAGTAACATCTGCAGCTCGTAACAGTCAAGACATTTTGCAGAATACTAGAGGACATGAGCAGTACAGGAACTAGCAGGAAATGCAGATATTATAACTTGTCTTAGTAGAAAGATGACTTAGTCTCGTCCATTTCCTGTCGAAACGAGCAAAGCAAGAAGCATTTGGTTCTTAAATGATCAAATGTGATATGTATTGCCGCCAAGCACTTCCACAAATTTATCTTGGGGTCTGTTTTCAAGATCGGAATACATTTCTTGCTTGAACCATCCTGTTGAAAGTAACAGTTACTATGATTAACAGTGTTTGACCCTGTGTGAATAGAATCTACTTTAGCCTTCTTCATGTCGAAGAGTACGATCTCCTTTTCTCCATCAATAAGCAGCTGCAGGCCCATTGGGCATTGAGCTAGACTTCCGAGATACTGAATTTCACTTCATACCATGGAATGCCGTACCGCCCCGTACCGCCCGTATCGTACCGTACCGATCTC
>KE505734.1:259039-272690 GCA_000441515.1 Elaeis oleifera
CCTTGCTTCATACTCTTGTTATCGTCATCCTTCTAGCACTGTCAAACAAATAAGCTGTGGAGTACCTGGACTTGGGCTCAATGTTCAGCTGATCTCGGTTTTCTTGATTAGTTAACAAGTTAAACAAGCTGAACATGAGCTAGGTTCAGCTGGCTCATCTTTAGCTTGATATATGTTGAATTATAAATATATAATATTACTTAAAATATACAGAATAAATATTTTTATGTGTTTATATTTACTTTTCAAGCCACTAATTAGTTTTATTTAATCTAGAAGTATGCATGCTGTAAGATCTTAAATGTAGAGACTCTTATATCTTCTTCATTCAACATTGTAGCTGTTAAATCTACTGGAACATGTCATTGGACAAATGGGATGGAACAAGTCTTAAAAGAAAACTGTAGCCTTTCAAGTCTTTGGTTCTCTCCCATTTGCTGCCCCAGCCAGCAGCCTCTGTTCATTGTCCTCTCAAGGGCTTCACAATGAGCAACATGGCATCCAATTCCATATGTTTAACACTTGATCACATCTCCCAAAGGAGCTTACTACAATTGTCCTATGGCTACTGATGACTGACTACACCAAATTCACCCTCTGTTCTCTCCTTTACCTCCCTACAACCCTGGATACACCATCCCCCTTGGTTGTGGTGGAGCTGAATCTCCTTCTCTAGTGTTTCCTCTGTCCCTCCCACCATCAGGCAGCACCTTGTGTCTTCCATCCTCACATGTTTGAAATTGGATCCAGCTACCCTGAGCTATTTTCTCCTTTCTCCTCTCCTAAACCCCCTGTTTCATTCTCACTCCTCTCCCAAACCTTGTGTCTGCCAACCAGTGCAAACTACCCCACCTAAGATTGTCAAAATGCCTTGGCAATCCTAGGTGGTAACTCCTTAGATGCCTAGGCAGAACACCTAGTAGCATGGCTGGTGTTTGGAGTTAAAAAATTCCCCAAGTTTGATAAAATTAACATAGTAACCTTGTACAGTCAAATGATCACAAATATAATAGCCCTAACCTCTGATGTTCCGCCCTTTCTCTTGTTTGCTCCCCTTGACACTCTTGTCTTGCACCCGAGCAGGATTTATGGTTAAGAGAGGGCCTTTTGTTGAATGGTTATCATTATGCATACGAGAGGAAACCTAAGTTTTTAAAGTGCTCTTATAAATAAAACTTATTAATATACCCTGATTTACTAGATAATTAGTACACTTCATATCATACATATGGAAAGATGATTGAAATTTAAAGTGTTCAATTTTATTAGATACTAGGATGGAGCACATGCTCCACACATGAAGGAAGAAAGTGAATAGGAGAAATTGTTGAGGCTATGTATCCATTTTGTGTCATTTAGGGAGCACTATGAATGCCTTGAAGTCCAACGCATTGATGGACTCTATGTAAGGTCTCGAAATCTAGCATGCTTGTTAGACTCGAGGCTTTCCGATTACATATAATGTATAGAGAGCGAGAAGTATCTACATAGTAACAGAGTGACTAATAAGTGGCCAGGTGCTTGCGTAGGCATCAACCAACAGACTCAGGCAACTATCCCTCCTAACTGCCTGGAATGTATCAGGTCCCTAGGTGGTGGGACTGCTCAAGCGCCTAGACACTCAAGTGGTTGCCAATGACAACCTTGCCTTGACCTTGGCTTTCCCATCAAATCCCATTGTCCACCCAAAACAAATTTAGCTGGAGCTGGCTCATCATAAAATGATTAGAGCTTGAGCTAGTTCTTCTAAAATTGAGCTGATCTAATTTACTATTGAGCCAGATCAGAGCTTAAGCCCACTTTTCTGGCTCATTTATACTATTTCATGCTTTGAAGTAAAGGATGTGCGACATATTTAAACTGCATTATCAACTCCCATAGTCTGTAGCTTATTGGAGTAGATTCAGAGGGTTGTCAACTCCCAAAGTTTATCACTTGTTAATGTTGATTTAGAGGGTACAAATCGACATCAAATTTTACTTAACAACTCAAGTAGATGTAAATTTTCCTTGAGTATCATGTATTAACTGATTATGTTGACTTGTTATTGTTGGTAACTCATTAGGTAGGGTTGCCATGCGATTGGTAAAATGTAATGAAGTATTGGTAGACAGGAGGGGGAATGAATGAAATGTAATTGGTTTAGACTTCATGAAAAGAAGATGATATTTGAGTCCAGTAAGCAAATCGTAAATATGTTGCTCCCCACACTATAAGGGAGCATCTTCTAAATCTATAGCCAAGCTATACAAACCCTAAAAGATGTAGATCAATATATACTCTTGATACAATCAAAATGGTTGCTTTCATAATTGAAACTACACGTTAGGTTAACTCCTTGAACAAGAAGTCAACCGTTCGAAGTTAATGGACTATCTAAATTTTAGACCAAACCATTAAATATGATCTACACCACGTACATGGTGGGAAACAAAATTCGTGTGTTTTGCTAATCTCTAGTCCAATCATCATGTGCCAAAATGGATGGTTTAATAGTATAATACTATATTTTACGATGATCAAATTATTAGAACTTAGTGAATTTGAATCTATATATGTTTTAAGATGTGTAGATCAAGGTTTTAAATCTCGTGGGAGAAAATGCCCCAATTTCTCCATGAAATGGGAGCCTTGCTATCCCGTCTTATCTCGACAACAGTTTCGATCATGCATCTTGATAAATATCTTTCATCTTTCTCTCTTTCTTCTTTCTTTTCTTTCTTCTTCTTTCTTTTCCTCTACCTTCTTTCCTTTCGTTTCTTTCTTTTCTTCTCCCTTCCCTTCTTTTTTCTATTTTCATTTTTCTTTCCTTTCGTTTTTTCTTTCTTCATCTGTCCTTCCTTCCTTCTTTCCTCTTTCTTCTTCTCTCTCCTGATGGATGGGTTTTGGAATCCCGAACCTATCTCGATTCGTTTCTCATAAGAATGAGATGAGACGACTGGGACGCCCTCTGTCCCATTGGGATGAAAACCTGGGTGTAGATCATGATTTGTGAAATTGATGTTCAACTTATATGCTCAATCATGTATTTTAACCATACTAGTTAAATTGATATTATCATTTTTGTATCGACTTAATGCATATGTTTGAAACTAACAAAATTTGTAAATTTTGACTTCTAGGCATTTTTTGTAATATAGGTCGCAGTGAAAAGGTTTCGATCTTCAATTTGGATGGTCTATCATTGATTTTAAAATTGCTAATCCTTTTTACAAAGAATTAATATAAAGTGTCTTATGAAACCTATACTTCTATATGTATTTATATCCACTTGCTAGTGTCTAATGAACATCTCAAAACTACAAATTCTTGGAACTTGAATTTAGCTTCATAGAGAAAATGAACAAAGACTTGTATATTCCCACATGCATTCATGCTTGCACATAGTTGTGACAATTTAGGACCTCACCCAAAAAGGTCATATGGAAGGTATTATTTAAGTTCCTTAGTCCTATATGAGTACCCAGGATCTACCCAATGCGTAGCCATGATGTAAGACTAAACACACAGTTGCTCGCATCCTCACATACTTGTTGAATCCCTAGTGTCCTCGCCATACTAAGGGTCTAAATCTAGTCAAATCCAATCACAAACACCACAATCAGTATGTGATTAGCTTTAATGGACCTGTGCTATAATATCCCCTAATCCATGTAGGCCATGGGCTGGGTCTGTTCTAATATCATTTGTCACAAACTAAGACCTCATCTAAATAGGTTAGTCAAAAGGAATTAGTTAGATTCCTTGGTCTTATATAAATAACCAAGATCTACCTACTGTATAGCCGTGATGTGGGACTAGACATACACTCACATGGGTCCTATATAAGTACCCAGTGCATTGCCATGATGTGGGACTAAACACATGTTTGCATGGGTCCTCACAATAGTCATTCATGTGCACACACAATGCATATATCATTGGAGTCTAGATAATTGCATATTCTTGGTTACCTAAAATACCAAGACTTGGAAATTCTCTGAACATTAGGCAGCCCTGGCTACTCCAAGAGAATTCTCTGATCATGTATCTTCCTCAATCAGCTAGTCAATTAGCTGGTTGCCTCGCTTAGTATAGAGGATGTGACAGAAGCAGTTATAAGCAGCAGTTCCTTGTTGACCCTGTATACTCTGCGGTGATAGTCTCTTTCAACCAAACGACTGTCCTAAGGCCATGAAGCTCTATGTGTTGATTAACTGGACTGTCCTTAGGGTGTCCAGATCCTCAGTAGATTGATTACTCGGTGGGCAAAGTGAGCTTGATTAATCAGTGGCTTCAGTGTGAGGACTCATGGCGAAATCACCTAGCTACAGTATGATGTCAGAGTAATAGCCTTATGGTGAAGTAACTCAGGATTTGTGGCACCAAGCTTACTTTTAGTTGCTTCAAATAGTATCCAGTATGAGCTATTATTATGGTGAACCAAACTTTATTGAAGGGATTGTGGAGTTGGAGTAGGTGTCTTCTAGGCTAAGTTGTCAAGATACAGGAGCCATATTCTTGATTGGGATAAACTAAATATTAGGGCCCATGCCTTGCCCATGGATAAACAGGGAGCCTTGATTTGAAATGAGCTTTGAGATAAATTAATGTGCTGGAGAGCAGGCAGGATACTGCTCTTAGGCAAAAATGTAACTATGGCTGTACTTTTTATCCAACCAAAGCTTTCATTATCCTTCTTTGTGACCCTTGTGAGCATCTCTAGAAGGATACAAAGTCTATGGCAATTCTTAATAGCAGGTGTAATGTGGAACAAAATGCTTTGCACTTGTCAAACTAATGCAGATTTTCTTGACCAGGAATTAGAGGGATATAGAAAGGAGGAAAATGACTAATTCAGACGAAGGAAAGAAAGATAAAGAAAGGAGAAAAGCTAGCTTCCCTATTGGGAAAGTTCACCCAAATTTATTGAATATCCTCAAAAGATCTGATTCTCATATTGGATGGGTCTAGCCAAATTTATTTGATATCCTGTATGAATTCGAACTCCTGTGGAGTTAGATTAAGACTTTATAGTATATCTGTTCATGTTGTAAGAAGGTTCTAAGTCGAGTATTTAGCAAGACTTCAGGATTTTCTTTGGTTCTTTTGTGCTGTAATAGAATGCCCTCATCAAACAGACTCATTTCTCTCCAAGTGAAAGGCCACCTTAAGTGGCCTAGCTATATGTTCTTTATTTGCATTGTGTTAGGCTATAGGACTACTGACGTGGGAGCAACCAGATTCAAACCTAAATAGTGTGACCTATACTGATCACTTCAGTTGTGCTTTTTGGAAGAGGATACACGTGCTTCTTCCTCCTATGGTTATGGTTCTTTCTCTTGCATTGTTGCTGCTAACTTGCAATTTATTTGCAGTTAAATTATTTTTTCCCTTCTAGTTAGTATTAATATTCTTTCATTCATCTTGGAAAAGGCACCAAAAGACTTTGATAAATTCCTACTCTCCTCTAACTTTCTATATGTTTTCCTCATGTATTTAATCCTTCATCACTTAGTTCAAAACATCCAGCTAAGTGTAACAATAAATTATTCCTGAAACTTATATCCCAAAATCCTGTATCATAATTTCTAGCTTCTATCTACTCCTATCCTGTGTCATACAATCAAATTTTTCAAATTTTAATTTGTTTACATGGCAAATGCCAGTTATGAATCCTTGGAGAAAAGGACAAGACAGATGTCGCACATTCTATTGTTAAAAGCATTGCATGACACTTGTCTTTGTGTGTATCCTCTACACACATACACACACATAAGCTGAATACGATTTACCCTTAATTTGGTTTATTTTTTAGTGTTTCTTCTGCTGCATCCAAGTTCTAGTAAGACACTGAATCCTGTAGAACAGTTGCTCCTCAAAGTCCAAGACCTATGCTTATTGCATCCAACAGTTTGTGCATAAATCCTTTTAGGATACGACAAGGATTTGGTTCCCATAAATATGCATCCATGTAGGATGCTGAATCTATGAATACAATCTGGTGTAGGTCTTAGTACGCATAGTTCCAGCAGTGGATGCATGATTATTTCTTGTTCGAGTATGGTTTCTTCTCATTCTTTGCTCTCCTTTTTCGCCATCAATCTAGGTCAGTACTCATCCAAATCTTCATGATAGAGTACATCACCTAGCCTTATATGAGTGTGAGATGAGGTAACATCATTGACAATCTTTCAAGGTGATTCTCTCTGGAGATCTACTTGTCTAATTCCAGCAAAATCCAGATTAAATTATTTCCTATAAGGCCAACTTGATTTAGTAACTGGGGGACTTGTGTTTCATGACTATCATTCTGTTTGAACATGCAAGTTAAGGTTTGTTAAATGTTGATCCATATATTGTGATAATGATGGAAAAGGGGCTCTCCGGATACACTAGAAGCACCATTGCATCTTGTTGCCCAACTCTTTAATTATTACACATCTTAGTTGATTAAGAACTCGAACTATGCAGCGACAAGATGAAGACTGTCTACATGGTTGTTGCTGTAATGATTTATATCCACTCTTATGAGTGGCATACACTTCATCCAGCAGAACCTATGCCTCCTAAGCAAGAGGTTTACTAAACTTTTCCATGAATCTAGTATTTCTGAAAGTTGTTAGGACCATCTCAATTCCCAACCTAGAAGGTGAATAGACAAATTACTATTGGTTTTTGATGATACGGCATCTCGCTATGTATATATTATGTGTTCTTCTTCTTCTTCTTCTTCTTTAAGTTTTGTCATCATTCTAGTTTTCCTGCTTTTCCTTCATCGAACCTTTTAATTTGCTTGCTCACTTTGCCTTCTGCTTTCCCCGTTGCAGCTTAGCTGCTCTTTGCTGCTGTTGTGTGTTGGAAGAGTGCTGCTTCTAAGAAGCCTTAATGTGTGACATGGAATAATCTCCTTCTGCGTTGTTCTCTATAATTGCTACTGATGTTGTCTATTGCTGCTTACAGCTTAAGGTCTTTGGAGGTTGTGACACTACTCAACAGTGAATGTTTCCTCCCATATTTCTCAGCCTTAGTCTTTGGACTCTGTATAATATAAGATCTTTGGAACTTATGTTTGTGTTGATTGTAGCTATTCATCGCATAAAAGCATGCTATGATAAATTTGAAATGCTTATAGACATTATGCTATTGATAATTCACTAGTTACTGGACTTGTGTGCAAGCTGTGAATAGGCTATGTAGCAATCACATATCAACACATGGAGGCAGATGAATGCCTCTGAATCATACATCATTAATGATTGTGTTTCCTGCTCTGCTTCAGAGTTCTTAGAGAGCATACTATTAGGTAAAGAGGTCTAATTTGGTTCCAAGATGGTGAAGCACGGAAGAAATGCTGAGTGAAATGAATGGGAGACTCACCATTAGAGCTGCAACAAAGGCGGGATGGATTGGGTTGAGGGCTGAGACAGTGCAATCCCATCTGTGGTCTCCCCAACCTAACCCAACCCAATCCATATTTAGTTTAATTCAGGTGGAGTCAGCTTAGTGCCGAGTTGGAATGGATTGGGCCATGTTAATCTAGTTATATCGGGTTTAGTTCATCAAAAAACTTGGGATGTTTTGTTGGACTAATATTTGTTAGGTTGAGATCCTAACCATCTATCAGTGATGATGCATAACTTAAACATTTTATAGGACAAAAATATAGCTACATGAAATATATAAATAATTTATATGAAACATGATTATATATTTATTAGACTGTGTCAAGTTAGGTCAGGTTAGGGTTGGGTTTTAATGGGACTTTAGCTCAATCCTGAGCTCAACGCTTGTTGAGGTCAGCTTGGGAATGTCAACTCCCAGCCTAATACAAATTATAAAATTGTGACTAGATTAAACACTATCTAATGGGTGGAGTGCAGATTTAAGTTGAGCCCAGACCAAGGTGCACCCTTGAGTATTCTTGGATCGTTGAAATCCAGGTCTTTCGTTACCCTCTTGGCCGCTCGTATCACACATGTCAAGTCTGCAAACCAAATTCCCCACACTTAAGTGCCTTCTTTTGGTTAGGTGTCTCTTTGGTTGTCTTTTTCAAGAGCTTTGGTGCTATTATTTTAATAATAAGTATTGAACTCTATCGCTATGTTTGGGCTTCACAATAAGCTTTCAAGACACGTCGTATGTGAAAGTAAAGGATTTCTTTAGTTCGACGAGAAATCATAAAATCCATGGCATTATTTTAATGGTATTTCTAAAAATGCTGAAAAATAACACTTTGCCCTTGGCTCTAATATGATATATTTATATTTTTTTAGCTTTAATATATTTTCTCTTCCTTTTTAACTCTGATATATTTTATTTTAATCTACTCTGATACGTTCATTGTTAGCTCTTATATGCACTATTTTTATCTTCATTTCCACTTGATACAAAATATTTCAGATCACTTCTTATCTTGATGCCTATCTAATTTAGCTTATCACACTTTGATACGTACTCAAGCTATCTCGATGCATGTACTCTTTACTTTAATATCTATTGATATCTAGTGTATGATTGAATTTTAAAATGCTTGCATCAACTCAAAATTCAGCTATAAAGAAAGTTCACTATGCATGTTTTATACTCAAATTAAATCATTCTCGTGATGAGACAAAATCTACTTTAATATATCCTTATTAGTCATATTATTTGTTTGCACTCAAAGTTTTGTCATCAACAAAAAGAGAGAGATTATTGATCCAAAGATTGATTTTGATGAATACAAAATATTTAAACATTTATTTTGATACTAATAAGTTATTGAAGTTTATGTTCAGAATATTTCATGAAGCTAAAGTCATGTTTAGGAAGTATTTTATAAATGCCAAGTATGCAGAGTCAAAGAAACAGATGGAAGAAGCCACATCATGAGAAATCAAGTAAAAGAGATAAAAAAAGCTGACTTCAAACTTCAAAGAATTGACTCTAGCATGTAAATGTGAAGTGCACGATCTGGGAGTCGATTTTACTTTGTTGAGTCGACTCTCTCAAATAGATAGTGAGTAAATTTTTAGAATTGATCTCGAGTCGATTCCTACTTGATCTTGAGTCAGCTCTTTTAGAAAAGATAGAGAACTATATTCCAAACCTCAAGTCGATATCTACTTCTGTCGAGCTGACTCGTAGTTATCTCGAGTCGATCCCTACTTGATCTCATGTCGACTCGACTACGATTGACAGTTTTAAGGACTAATTCTGCAAAAACTTTAGAAATATATAGATTGAGTCTAATGGCTAGTGTTTGATCCTAACGACTAGAAATAATTTTTGAATATTTTAAGAGATTTTAATGGCCACCAAACAACAAAAGAATAAAGAGAAAGGCAAAAATAAAGAGAAAATCTAAGTGCAATAAGTGAGCATTCAAAAAAGTGTTACAAGCCTCCAACCACCAAATTTTTGAAGCAATCAAGTGGTTTTCAGTACATTGTTTGTCAAGCTCCCTGAACACGATCTTCAACAGCTTTATTGACTTTTCTATTTGCTCTTTTTAAGAGCTTTTTTATTGTTCCATATATTATAATCTCATTTTTTATTATAAATAAGTTTTAATTAGGATTGAAATTTGGAAATAAGCCCATTGAATTTTTGAATTGGAGTGTGCTTTTTGTGTGAACCTAGGATTGATTTGTAGGTATGGTTTTGATTGATTTCTACTGAGAAAATCAACTAGTTTGATTGTGAGCTCAAGAAAATAATCAAACTACAATCTAAGAAAAGATTATAGTGAAATTTTTAAGGATGACTTGAGAAATGGATGTAGGTATTGAGATTGGTACCAAACTACTATAAAATCTTAATGTTTGCATGTGCCTCATTATTTTTTTCATTGCTCTTTGGTTGCACATTCATATTATTGTTTATTGCTTAGCTTTCATACACCTTGCTTCATTTAGTTTAATTATTGAGCACGATAAGTTTAATTTTTTAAAATCCAATTCACCCCATCTTGAGTTGTCTATTTAGGCAATAGAGGCCAGATATCGAGTAAAAGGTCCTTGGGCAGAGGAACTCTACAATATGCTGTGGACCTACCAGATAATGCAACACATGCCGATCGGAGAGACACCTTTTAATCTCGTCTTTAGAACTGAAGTTGTCATATACCTCTTGAGATTGACCTCCCTTCGCTTCAAACCGAACATTTCAATGAGAAAACAACTTAGAAAACTTTCGCGCAAACACAAACCTACTGGAGGAAACCTGAGAACATGCCTGACTTCGAAAGGCAGCTTACCAATGGAGGGTAGCTCATTATTATAACTCAAGGATAAAAAGAAGCACTACTACAGGACAGGGCTATGGCAATGGTTCCACTACTACAGGACAGGGCTACGACAGTAGTTCGGAACCACTATCGTAGCCCAAAAAATCACTACCATAGCCTACAGCTATAGTTTTACAACCGCTGCCACTATCGCCGTCGCCATAGGTCTATGGCAGCGGTTGTTGCAGCGTCTACTGCAACCACTGCCATACATGGGTATAGCAGTGGTTATTAAATCGCTGTTAAAATCGGATCTATCACAGCAGTATGTAGTAGCGGTTTAGCAGTTGATAAACCGCTGTTGTAGCATCTATAGCAGCGATTCCTAAACCACTGCCATAGAATCTATAGCAGCGGTTTAGGAGTATTGCTATAGATGCTCTAGCAGTGGTTAGAAAATCGCTACTATATTTTGTACGGTAGCGATTTTGTAACTGCTGCCGTAGATTATGACAACGGTTATTGAGCCATTGCCATAGATTATGGTAGTGATTGGCACAGATATATGATAGTGGTTGGCATAGATACGGCAACGATTACGCAACTGCTGCCGTAGGCTGTTGGACAGTAAAAATATATAAATTTATCATTTTTTAATCTTTTTTTAACCTGATAAATGTGGTTCAATATATAATTGCTCAAATTAAAATTTAAAAGAATAAAAAATTTCACATAAAACTCAATAATAATACAAGAATATATCTCAAATACTCAAATTTATTACTGATAAATTATATTATAATATTTTTAATAAAATAAATATATAAAAATCTACTAAATCTAAATCCTTCTCTCTAAGCATCTCATCATCACCGGAAGGGGCTGGAGCAGGAGTTGGAGGGGCTGGAGCTGAAATGCTAGCCAACATGTCCTGAATGCTCGAAAATTAACTCGAAGATGAGTGGAGAGCTGTGTCATCATAGCGAACATGACGCTTTGTAGCTGCGATGTGTGCTCCTAAGCTTGAGCTGCCTGCGTCAAAGCCTCGTCAAGCTACTTCCAATTGACGACCCTGAAAGTGTATGAGGAGATGCTTCCCTTAGATCAGTGGCTCATCGACGTATGTCTGGGCCTACAACGAATCCTCTCAGAGTGCTTAGGTCCCAAGACCTGAGACAGATGGTCATGGGGGCTAGAGGTGTTTTGGCCCTCACTCGCAAGCATGTCTAACTGCTCCTATAATTGTAAGTTCAAATAAATCTCATAAAAAATGCTAAATACTAATCATGCTCTAGTTATTACTTACAAAAATTTTCTCGATCGCAGCATTCATTGGCCTGCCCTTTTTGTCTGTACAACTGGATCGGAAGATGACACTATGAGTGGGCATCACCCCTTCTCTCATTAGCTATAATAATCAATTAGCTTGTTAGAAACGTAACAAAAATAACAGTTCAATATAAACTAAGGATCAGAATTTATTACTTTTCTATGCACATGACTGACCATAAATTCATGATCGAGAGTGTGCGTGTACTCCTGAGCAGCTCGATTGTCCCAGTTCTGATGAAAAGTAACCTAAACAGTATTTAAATTACATAAGTTAAAATCAAATATAATTGTCAGTATAATGAAAATTCACAGGTTATAAATTAAACCTAAACTTCTGGCTCCTCCAATGCCTGACCATCCCATCCTACTGACTCGAGGGATAGTTCTGGATCTAAGAACAAGCTCCTCCTCAGTGTCCCTACGGTGCTCTAGCCACCCTCTATGGAGCTTGATCTTGTAGTTCCAGTACAACTCCTCAATCTTCTGTAGTCGGACATCTCGAGCCCTCTCATGATCTGAGAAGTCATACCTCCTTTGCACAAAGTTATCAAAAATCAGTTATGAAATTATTTTAATCAAATGTAGTGTAAACATATTACATGTATATATAATTAAGATATACTTATCCAAATCTCCTCCCACATCCGATCTTTGACACCAGCGTCCATCAATCGTCAGTCTACGGGCAGTACAAGAATGATGTCGGACCGCCTCACAAGCATTTCGAAAAAGAATGCATCTCCCGCGTGGTCTCCCCTACTAGTCTCCCCTCCTGATCGTACTCCACCATGACTTGATGCTAGTGGTTTCACACTTGCAGCATACATGTGGGACTGCGAAATATTCTACTGGATGACATACTTGCAATGAAAATATATTATGAATATATAATAGTATGTAATAACTATACAATAAATAAATAAATAAATAATTGATGCAATGAAATATACTCTCATTGGGATCGTGCGACGTAGATACCGATGGAGCCTCATCGGTGGATGGAGTATGTGTCGGAGATGTGGCTACTGGTGGAGGCTCAGATGCTGGTGGTTCCTGCGAAGCCGAAGCTGATGCGGAGGTGAATAGAGTATGCTCCGGCAGCGGCTTAGATGCGGAGCTTCGTATAGCCCATCGAGAGGTGGGGTGAAAGCTAGATGGTGTTTGGTGCCATCGTGACTTGCAACGTTAATGAACATTAACCAATATAATATGTGGTTGAATAATAATATTAGTAGAGCATCAATAAATAAATATTAATAAATAAATACTAATATTTATACCAAGATGTTGAACTCATCGTCTAGTGGCATTTACAATATGGACATCACTATTGCTCCTGACAAATGTATCTGGGACCTCGACAACATCAGATAAGTTTTATCCTAGAGGAACACTTTGTATGCATGATCTAACATCATCATCAACTTCGGTATCATCAAAGATATGCCTAGGCGCCATCCTTACAACAATACTCCATTGAGGCTCCAAAGGATCACGAATGTAGAAGACTTGAGTAACTTGAGAGGTAAGTATATACGGTTCTTCAATGTAGAGATGGTGTTGCATATTGATGAGAGTAAAACTGTACTCATCAGTCTTCATCTCTGACTGAGACAACATGTCAAATCAATCGCATTTCATCAATGCAATCCTCCTTTTAAAATAGTAGTCCAAGATGACTATCTTCTCCACAACTCCATAATAGTTTAGATCCTCCGTACGAAGCTGTGAATCCCTCAAACTAGCATAACACCCAGTAGTGGCGCTCAACATCATGCCACTATTTTGTGTTGCCATGTTTACGAACCGACTGTCAATATTGAACCTGTAGCCATTAATGACGAGCTGTTTATACTCACACATGATACGATTAGGTCCCATTGAAAGAGCATACACTTCAGGGCTCACATCATCAAGCGGTAATCTCTATACCTAAGAAGATGACACCTAATTAGTAAACATGTTCAATAAGGTATACAAAGTAGAAATATATACTCACTTACATGATCTTTGAACCACTTAAGAAATTTTTACTGTGTATTTTTTTTCCGCATATTTAGAGAGCTATATTTACTCTTATGATCTCCTTGTGTTTGCTACATGCATAAAAAACAAATTTAAGAGTAATGA